>PVJH01005184.1:0-115432 GCA_004026705.1 Nesogale talazaci
TCTGGAATGTATGAAGACAGAGACCTAGTAAGCCCACTTGCATGGAAACATTGATTTGATCTTTAGATGGGTTTAAAACCCATCTGCAAAAAAAGTTCTTAAGAGATTAGCCCCACCCAGTGTTTTGCAGTACTGAGCATATTTGCACTTCAAAAGACTTTTGCTTAGGGAGCTCTTGGCAGATTTTTTAAAAAGGAACACTAGATATTCAAATTTTGGAACTAGTGGTTTTTGTCAGAAACTGGAAAAAATCTGGAACTAAAAAGAAAACTCCTCTCTCTAGGACTGATAATTAAAGAAAACATGTGGGGAGGATGAAATGCTTGCTAGGAGGCCACCTGGATCCACTTATTTAGTGGATCCACAAGGTCTTCCAACATGAAGACTATGTTGGGGGTTCCTCAGAGGGTTTGTGATTTTCCTTTGCTCTTGTTGCTTCTTGGGTCCCCCTGCTGTGGAGACTTCAGACTGAATTCACTCCATGCTGTGGGTCTCTAGTATTGTCCTCTGTCATGCTATGCTTCAGTGAGAGGCCAGCATGTCTCAAGCTTTTTTCAACCTTATAGTCCTCTCTGTGCCTTAGCAGCTCCATGCCGGAACTTCCTCCTCTAGACGTTGTGTGCTAATATGGGATCTAGAAGCTCCCTCTCTTTTTCCTTCTTTGTTTACTTCAGTGTGGGAGGGGCATGCCTATCCCTCTCCCCAATCTTTGATTTAATGTTGTTCTCTGTAGCACAAACTTCTAGGGAGTCAGTCAGTTTGGCTCTGATTGTGCCAGCACTATCCCATTTTTTTAATGTGTTGCTACATGTGGTTGCATTGCCTTCAAGGTTTGCTGAGCTTGGTGAGGTTTACATGCAGACACAACATTCTGTGGAGACAACCAGTACTCTCCCCCGTTGGTGTGCTAGTATCCTTCTCCCCCAGTTCCATCATTTCCCTCCCTTCACCCCTTCCTTTTCTACCTCCACCTTTCCCCCTTTCCCTTCTTTGTGTTGGAATGACAAGTACATCTTTGGGTTTGGCCTGCCCCCCACCCAACTGCCTGTACCTCAACCTGTTTAGTGTGAGATGAGTGGCTTTTCATCTTTACCTACTGTGCTTGTTTTATTTATTTCAGTGGAATTATGTTGTATTTGTCCTTTCGTGACTGGCTTACTGTACTTATTTCTCCAACTCTTCTGATTAGATGATGTGCTTCATGCGATTGCTAATTCACTTTAATGTTGTGTAGTACTATATTGTGTATATGTGTCCAAGTTTTCTAATCCACTCATCTATTTATTGAAATTTAGTTTAATACTAATCCACTGTATTTATGAATTGTGCCACAATAAAAATTGAAGTGCAGATGACTGGTCTTGGAATTTTCCCAATAGCAATATAGCTGAGTCATAAGGTAGCTCAATTTCCATTTGCTTTAAATATCACCAGTTTTATTTCCACAGAGACTGTACATGTCTACACGACCACCGGCAGTGGAAGAGAGTTCTTACCTTGAGACAACCCTTCCAACAGATGTTGTTATCTTATTTTCTGATTTGAAGTTAGGTAGTATCTCAAGGTGGTTTTAATTTGCATTTCTCTGATAGGTAATGATTGGGAGCATTTTCTCATGTATTTATTTTTGGGTCACCTCCTTGGTGAAACTTATTTTCATTTCTTGTACTCTTTTCTCAGAGGTTTAACTGTTTTCTCCTTTTTGTAGGTTAGGAGGGTATTATAGATTTTAGGGTTAACAGTTTTTTCTGTTGTGTCATTACTAAAAATTCTCTCCCAGTTTGTGGATTCTCTTGTTATTCTCTAAGTGAAGTTTTTTACCCACACAGGCATGTTATCCCTAGTATATCCCATTTGTCAATTTCAGGTTCACCTGTGCATGTATCCTTCCCACAGTATTCTCTGTGCCAATGTTCCTAGGTTTATTCCACTTCTTTGTTGATGTTCTGATAGTTTGAGGTTTTACCCCTAGGTCTGTGATCCACTTTGAATATTTTAGCTATTATGTGCCTTGATGAGTTTTTCCTCTCAGGATAGTCTAACCAAAGACCATCAGGAAATACAGTTTTCCAATTATCTTAGGAACTGAGACACTGCTCCTCTATTAGTCACCAGGCAGGTCCACCCACATGCAGTTATGCCCACATATGAGTACCCAATGTGAAGACTATCACCCATGCTGCACCATGCTATAAGATAAAATTTTATTTATTTTTAGTAGAGTTACATATTTTACCACATAACATTACTTATTAATTTTGTGATTAATCACTATGCTTGATTCTTCTATGAGTTCTATTATGTTTGCGATATCGTCTGCTGTGGTGTTTTGTTTTTCTTGCTTTATTGTTGAGGGTGTTAGAGTAGGTTGCTGTTTGCATGTCATTTTTGGAACTGGGATCCATGTTTCTGGAATACTAAGGGGTCCAGAGCTCTTTTCCTGTGTGACTGACAAGGGTGTTTTTAAGTACTATCTGTGGCCTACTATGTTGGATTGGACTGCTGTGTAGACCAAAGGCCATGATGACTAAGTAGCCACCAAAGCTGGGGGCCTCCGAGACTGGATTGAAGCAGATGACTATAGGTTTGCCACTGGCCAGGTGGTAACTGACTGCAGGGCAGGTATGGACCTTGTATGGACTGTCTGGTCACAATTTGCAGCCTTTTGAAGACTAGTTGTGTAGACCAGAACTGAAAACACTAGGTTTTTACATGGGTTGTGTCTACCAGAACCTGTTCACTTTTCCTGTTCTGCTATGTTAAAGTCCTAGGTTGTGCTCTGGAGATTAGAGTTGTTCTGCTAATGTTCTACTAGGGGACAGGGTTCTGGTGGCTTGCATTAAAAGATACACAAAGGACCACAATCTAAAATTGAAAGCATTTTTATTTTTATGTTCCCCCCTTTATACAGTGGACTTATGGGGTGCCCTGGTATCGACACTGTGGTATGCTGTCCCCCAATGTAGGGCACCGCCTTAATGAGTGGGTTTGAGTTGGACTGGAACTCAATTCTCCCCTGGCTACACTGATGTCTCACTTCTGTCTCTATCCTTCACATTACTTCCAGCTGTGATCTGGGAAAATGTGTTCTGTCACCGGTAAAAATCACAAAGGTTCTTCATTTCCTCAAATGATTTTCTATTTATCTATCATTTCCCACACTGGCATACATGGAACTAGGGAGAGAGGACAAGAGAGGTTGCCAACATAATCACTCTGTTCCTGGACAGCAGGGGAATTCTGGTGTGAGGTCGTGCAGCTAGTTCTCATAGGCTCTTCAAGAACCTGAGATTGTCTACTTTTAGACAGTAGCCTGAGGAAATTACTGTTCTCTTCAGGTCTTATATCTTTAGCACAGGAAGGGATGGCGTACACCATCCTGCTGGACCTGGAAAGGTTAGTGGAATGCAGTGAGCTTAGCACACTTCAGTGAGTTCTCGAGTTGATTCACAGGTGGAAATCACAAGAGAAGTTCGGAACCAGACCCTGGTATACTGCCTCAGTTCTTAGCATCTAGCCTCGTAGTATTTCCCTTCTTTGCTGTTAATTTTCTCATCTAGCAACAGAAGCACTGGGAGTGTGATTGTACCTGGGCACTATCTTCCACTTTGAATTTCTGGCAGCTCACTCACAATGTAGTGCTGCAAATTTAATTGAATTATCTTTTGTAAAATTTTATTTACATTGATTCTGTTCAATTGACTAATCTTCAATAATTTCAACAATCTATTTTGTTATTTTTCTTTTGAACAGGTCCACATTAAGATCCCTTTCAGTCAGTTTGTGATGGGTAGGTTTATTATGCCAACATGGCCACAGAAGATTGGTGGGTCTGTTGTGATGGCACGGCCAATGAACACGTGGGATGAATTGAAGGGCAGAGATAGGAAGGGCTCGGCAAGTCCCGCTCTCTCTCTTGCTTCCGGATCTTCGGATCAGAGAGCTGCCTTGTTTGTCTTGTGCCTCGGCCTCCAAGCAACACTACTCGTGGGACACCTAATCGTGGACTTTGTTGCTGTGAGTTGAGGATCCTTGAAGCCCTACTTCGCCACTCTCCTGGGATATACATCTCTTGAGCTGGGGACTGTTGGACTCTGTCAAATGGCTTACTGTTGGCGACCTGCTCTCCCTGTAACCAGATAGCCTGGATTGCTCTACAGAGGACTACTCAGCGGCCCTCAAGACTTGAAGGACTGCCAGTCTTCTAGTTGCCTCACGCAAGTGAGTTGCACCGAGCAATCTGTATTGCCTTATAGTTAACTTTTTCTTTCTTATCTTATATACTTTACTCAGTATATAAATACATAAAAAGAATTATTAGTGTCCTGAATTTTATTCCTCTAAGAGAGCCCTGCCTGACACACAGTTGTTCAGGTAGCGGTCTTTCAAATTTCTTAGCATAAGTGAAATGGTTCCGGTGTTTCATCAACTTGTGGCAGCATTTCAGTTTTTATCCTTTTAATCCCTGCAGCCTTGCTTTGTACAATTGTCTTCAGTGTCATTTAGATTTCTTCCTTCACTACCATCAATGCTTGATGGAGCAAAGAGGTTTAGAGAATTTTGATTTTTGATTTAATGCTATATAATGAAATGGTTGAATGTAAGCTGCTTCTTTTTGGTTTAATGATTCAGTGTATTCCTCCCATCTTTTGATGCACCTGAGTCATTCAAGGTTCTGACCATAGAATAATAGAATAATTCATTTTTGGAACTTGAGTGATTAATTTTTTTCTGCAGTTCTTTCTCTAACTCCAAATCTTCAGACATTTCACCGTGTTAATTTGCTTTATATTGGTGAGGTGCCCTTTGGAATTTTCTGTTCAACTTTTTTGCTTTAGCATATCATCCACTAGGTTTAGGCCATCTACAACCAAGAGCAAGTTTCAGAGTCTCTTCTGACCTTCCTTTTTTTAATTTCTTTACTACCTATTATTTAATGGTGATTTTCTTTCTTCACGCATGATATTCTTGAAGTAATTTCACAATTCATCAAATCTACTGTCAATAATTGCTCAGTGAATCTTATCTATGCTTGTCATAGTCTCAAAAATCAGTTGGGATGTACTCAAGGTCTGAAATTTAGTTCTCATGGCTTGTTTTTTTTCTCTAGGTTCCTCTTGAATTTACTTATGAGCGATTGGTAGTTTTTTTACCTTCTGGCCGATCTGGTTCTGGCTGCTAATTTTGAGCTTTGTTGTCATCAGTAGGCACAGATGTAGTCAAAGGTTTTCTTTGTATTCCATTTATGTCAGTCATTGTTTATGTTGTTGAACTAAGGCATTTTTGATGGAAGAGCCACTGGTCTTATAGAATTTCATCATTCATGTTGCAAATGAATGGAATTGCAAATAATGAGGAATACACAGAACAAATCTGTAAGAAAACAGTGGGGTACAGTCCACTCAGGCATGTAGCAAGGAACTGAGCTGTGTCCTCTCTTTTTATTTATACTCAAATTTGGGAATACGTGACTGGTTACATATACTCAGAATATTTTTAAGTTTATAAGTAACTTTCTCAAAGCAACATTATCTAAAAAAGCAGTGCCTCTAGTGTTACAAAGATACAATCAATAAATCAAAGAACAGGGACCAAACAAACTCCAGGATTCACACACACAAGGAATATTTGCATTTTCTTGTGAATCAACATAATATATCTGTAGACCAGGCTGGTCTGAATGTGCATCCTTAAAGTATTGATCTTCATCCAATTCTAACCATGCTCTGGCTACAGAAGTTTCTGCTTAGCGTGGGATCTGTGAGCATAAGCTTTATTAGACTGCAACACATTCTTAGGAGGTGACTATATTTTGCTATAAAACTCTTTCTTACATACAGAAGAATATTCTTGATTTTGTTTTTAGAGCTGACCCAGCCTAATACAATCTGATGTAATTAAATGGGGATCTAGAAAAACAAATCATGAATACAGAAAATGGAGTTGTTAGGTAGCAGAACAGGAACCAAGGTTGTTCCTGTACATGTCAAGGCCTCCCACTCCCACCCCCCATAGCTGATAAAGGCTCAAGGGCATTCACGAATTCAAGCCCTTGATCCAGTTGGTTGGTACATGTAAGTGGGAAGTTTATCTGGTGAGTCCAAGTAGGCCAGGTGGGTTTAAACCAGTCAATGTGTTCAGCCAGCATTTTCAACCATGCTTCTCAATGGATGGCCCTAAAGGTAGGAACATGGAGATCACTACCCTATCTTTTCCAACTGCTCGGTCATCTCATAACCTTTTTTCTGGTTTCAGGCCACTACGTGAGGGTGTGCAGTGGTGCTATATTCACTGACTATATACCTTGAAACTTTTTTCCTGTAATTTATAAAAAATCCAGTTGAATCGCCAGTCTTCCCCATGAATTCTTATTTATGTGAAGCCAAGAACCAAAGTATTTCCTACCAAATAAATCTAACAGAATCTTGTATGATTTCTGTCTTATCAGAATTATTTGGAGTAAGATTTCCCTTTTCTTTTGAATAACCAAGGAATCCTGTTGGCATCGTGATTTGCATAGTGGTTACATGTTAAACTTAGAACAACAATGTCCATAGTTTGGAAGTACCACAGCTTCATGGGAAAAAGACAGAGCTTTTTAGTCCCATTAAAAGTTATCATCTTGGAAAATCATAGAGGCAGTTCTACTCTGTCCTACATACTAACTATGAGTTGACATAGATTTGATGATAGTGAGTTATTGTTAATATCATTATTTTGGCTTTGGATAACTGTAAGATGTCAGATGTGGCTTCTTAGTTTATGGGGCTGTTATCTGGAAAGTGTATTGGGGATGAACCATTTGATTCTCATTGGTTATTATTGCCTGCAATAAAGCAAATCAAGGTACTGGATGTTAAATAACAGTCCAGAGAAAGATAATGCTTCTTGGATTTTCCTGAGATAAAAACTATGCTGCTTGTCAAAATGGATGGCAGAAGGTCAGACCTAGTTTGATCTTGCAAGAGACCTAAAGCCATATTGCTCATGAATGGGATCGTCTAGATTTAAAAACAAATGAACTTGCATGTTTTAAAAGATTTGTCTTTATAATTTCTCTGTAATTGGATTATATTGATTTCTCCTACCTACAATTCTTGACAAAATGTGAATAAATATTGGAGATTAGGAGCTTGTAATTTCAATATATTCAACACTTACAACTACACCTATTAAAATGAACTCTACAAATATCTTGGAGGAAATAACTTTTTGTCTGTAGCCAAGGTAGAAAGAAGGCTTAGAAATGTTAAGCCCCAATCAGTGCCTTGAGTACCAGAACATTTGCATTTGACAAGGCATGTAATCATTGAAATAGTATTTTATTTTTGGAGGGGGACAGTTTAGTTTTGGTTTTTTGGATCTTGAGCAAGCAATTTGCCTGTGGATGATGCACATAGGCTGAAAAATCTGTGACCATCAAGACTAAATGTTCAAGAACAACTTCTGGCAGCATAACCATCCTCATTAGAGACCACCAATTCCACTTATGGAGTGGAAGGGGGAGAATGCAGAAATAAAGAGACAGGTTGAGCCTCTCTACTGACACTTCTGGACCTGGTTCATAGGTAATGAAAGAGAAAGGAGAGTGGGATGGATAGACAGCTAGCATAGAGAAAAGGACTTCCATTGCACATGCTCAGAGATTCGAGCTATTGGCTAGGAAAATGATGACACACTGCATATGCTCAGAGGTCCAAGCTTCTGGCCAGAATAACTGCACCTGGTTGGCTCATTTAGGCTAGGTAAATTCAATTAAGCCAATGGGGTTGACCAGAGTCATCAACCACGCCTCTCAGCCAAAAGACTGCAAAGGAGGCGCCTAGAGCTGATCTCCTGTGTTTTCTCCAGCAGCTTCCCGACAGGCAGACGGGGGTGAGGGACTTTGTGGGTGCCTGTGGGAACCTGAAGCTTCTTCTAACTTTCACAAACCTCACTTGGATCACAAACCGGGCTTTACTGTGGATTCTTTCTGATGCAGAGCAAGGGCCAGGGTCTCTACCTCCTCTTGAGAAATCAAAGAGGACACCAAATCAGAAGTTGACAGTTGTGTAGACCTTGCATCTATGCCATGACGTCGTCCAAGACTTTTTTGGGAATTTTTTGAAGGGGCCAGTCATCTGAAATGGGAGGAGTCTTGTGAGAAATCTTCCTACTTTCCTTTGGCACCCATTGAGCTTGCTTACATGGCTAAATCACAGGTCACTAGAACCTGACGAGATAAGGAGGATGATATTGAGACTGTGAACTGGGACATGGTGCCTTCTGAATCCAGGCACGGCCTTTTCCTGCTATAGTAGCTTATGTATTGGACTGCTGGCCCCAAGGTCAGCAGTTGAAAACCAACAGGTGCTCCAAGGGAGAGAGGTTAGGCTTTCTGCTAACATAAAGAGCCACACGCTTGGAAACCCACAGGGCAGTCAGTGAGCAAACTCCACTGCTTCTCTATTGCTTTCTTTTCTGTGGTTCCTCTCAAAAAGAAAAGCCTCAGGAACATTTCAGGTTGACTTAAGGCTCCCTTCCTTCTTATAGGAGGGGTCTGGATGAGCACATAATTTTCTCCCTAGTCATTTACAAGCAATCCACTTACTCAAGTCAATCTTTAAAATTATAGACAGTGTAATTATTCTTCTTTTCTGTATCTTTGGTTTTTACTTAAATGGTGGTCCCTGATACAAGCTTCTTGAAAAAAAAAAGTTTTGTCTGTCTTAAAAACTATCCTAGGTACTCTTGATAGTGAATAATATATGAAATAATGTTTTGATCTTATTCTTCACAGGTATTTTATTGGCTCATAACCAAATTGCTTAACCCAACCCTGCATTTGATCAATTAATTTCAGTCATGAACCTATTTGTTTGTTTTTCTAAAATAATTTCATAAGAGCAAATATATTTGTAGATTCAGAAGAAATTAAACTATTTTTTATCTCTTGTTCTCAAAATCTAGTATTCCACCAATACTACACAGAAGTTATTCATAAGGTTCATTCTTTGAAATTAACTCCCATTTTACATTGTCTGGTGGCAGCAGCATGATTCATTTTTAATTTGGATTTATGTTTCTGCAGCTAGTTTTTTTATTTTAAAATTTTAAATAGGTAAAATTTAAAATAGGTAAAATAGTTTCTATTTTTTTCTAGTTTCTATTGCTACTAAGTAGATTCCAATTTATAGTAACACTACAAAAGAGAGTAAAACTGTTCCAATTGTTTCCAATGTGACAAATCTTTAGTGGAACATTCTCATCTTTTCCCCATGGCACAGCTGGTGGTTTCATCACTGACTTTGCAGTTGGCAGTCTAATACAAGCTTAAAATATTATCACGCAAATGCCGTTTAGAATGACATAATCTCTTTTCATATGCATAACTTTTGGGGCATCAAAGCGAATAATTTTTATTGATTCCTATTACGTACCCACTTGGCTTCGGGATTCTTAAAATTGTACAGTGCAGCAAAATGATTAATCACAAAACTAAAAAATGAAACAGTGTACATTTGTCTGCAATATAAACTCAACAAAAAGCATACTAAATTTATTCATTCAGCAGTGCTCAATAGATCCATTTATAATCACAGTATGTGTTTATCTACTAAAACATACTTTTTGTTTTGTTGTATTTTAAGTTATTTTATCGGGGTCTTTTGCAGCTCTTATCATAATTATACACCCACTTTGTCAAACTCATTTGTACATGTTACCATCATCATTTTAAAAATAATTTCTTTTGATTTGAGCCCATGGTATCAGCTCCTTATTGTCTTCCCTCCCTCCATCTTTTCTTACTCATGAAAAATTGATAATTCATAATTTTTTTTCATGTCTTACACTGACCAATGTCTTCCTTCACCCACTTTTCTGCTGTCCATCACCCTGAGAGGGATTGTATGTTGATCATTATGATTGGTTTGCCCTTTCTCCACCCACTTTCTTCCTATCCTCCTGGTATTGCTACTCTCATTATTGGTCCCAAGGGGTTTATCTGTCCTGGACTCAGGGTGCTTCCAGCTCTTACCTGTGCTAGTGTTCATCCTCTGGTCTCGCCAGATATGCAAGGTAGAAGTA
The DNA here is from genome assembly GCA_004026705.1 of Nesogale talazaci. NCBI lineage: Eukaryota > Metazoa > Chordata > Mammalia > Afrosoricida > Tenrecidae > Nesogale > Nesogale talazaci. The sequence continues at coordinate 10,069 of PVJH01005184.1, forward strand.
GGGACATCATAATGGTGGGGGTGGGGTGAAGGAAGCAGTAAGTATCGAGAGCAAAGTTGCATATTTCATTGATGCTATACCGTACCCCGACCAAAGAAAAAGGCATAATCCCAAAACCCTACAGCAGACTTAGAGAAATACTTGAACATAAATGTGAGAGTCCTTCCTCTAGGGATGTTCATGATTTTTCTTATCTTATTGGTAGTGGCATTCACAAAAATCCTTTGCATATTGTATTTTTCCCTAGAACAAAGAACAAACATGATTGTTACCCAATATACAAAGATTCAGGTTCTCTATGTGTAGGGCTTCTTTCTCCTAACATAATCCATGGTGTGAGATGGCATCCACTTAAGTCCATCTGTGTCTCTTTCAAGTTAGAGAGCACATAATACATACATAGACACACAAACAGACTTCTTGAACTGAGAAGAAAGTTGTTTGTTTTTATTCAGGTCTGTTGCATCTTCTCCATTTTATCCATGAACTGTGAAATCTTAACTTATTAGCTGTACAGTACAAGGCAATGTTAAAACTTTCACAGAGTTTACGAATGAGTAAAAAAGACTGTGTACAGTTAATAAGGGAGATAATTTGTTGTCTAAGAATGAACAGCCTGCTTACCAGATATTTTTGTTTAGGGCAGGCATGTTCCTGGAAAAAAGGAAGCTAATATTTATTGCTATTGTCAAATGTATTGTTAGCTCACTTATTTTTACATGCTTAAGTAGAGATAATATCTTTTTATTCAGAAATATAAATATTATCTATTAATAATATCAAGCCAAGATGAGGGTGTCTACCAAACATCCTTATCACTTGCCAGTTTTGTGTATCATCAACCTATTGTCATAAGCCAAGAGAGATAAGCATAAGGGCCCAGAAAGAAAAAATAATGATCTAGGGCAAAGTCACCTAGAAAATATAAAAACTGGTGACTGTGTTTTATCATCATAGGAATTATACTATTTAAACTGCTAAATAATTAGAGATATTGAGTGATCCTGGGATACCAATCTTACTGAACCTAATGGAAAGACATTTTATTGATCAATGAAAAATGGGGCTCATTTTTTTCAACTGTGCATAGATCAGTGATTTATTAATCATCTCCAGAGCACTTATTTTCAATGTTTAATTAACACAAACTTCATGAACTTTCTAGCACTTAAAAAATGTCTTTTTCCCCTAAGCAAAGTACCTAGCAATTATTTAAGAAATTTGTGGTATATTTACTCCCATTTAATATATTCAGCCTTATAAAACATTTCAGCTTTTGTAATGTATTGAATTCAATGATAAAATAAAATTAAAACAAAAGGCATTATTTTTCTTACTATATATAATCAATCTAATATTTACATTGATTATATTTAATTTTTAAAATCCATTGAGACTAAAAGTGATTTTATGAATTATTAATTATGTATAACTTAAATTTTGACAAAACACCTTGAACTAAAATCTTTGATATCAATATAATGATGCAAATTCATTGACATAGATGTAAGCTTGCTTATCTACTCCAGTATTCAATGGCTACATATTTTTTTCTTTTATTCACAATTTTTAAAATAAGTACTTAGTAACCTTAATTCCACCTTTTTATATTTAAAATACATTAAAAAAATCACAACCTCATAGCTTTGGTGAGGAACAGGAGAAAATTTGCAAGGCAAGTCGCCCAGAGCCTAGAACTTTCAATGTTCTCAAAATATGTTAGCATGATTTATGCAGTAGAGTCATCAATAATTCCGTTATTAACATTATTATTATTATTAGCGATAAGTCATCTTTAGAATTATTTTACTCTATAGTAATAAACCTCAAAAATGATATTATCTGTACATAAAAATCTCATATATGCACAAAAGTAACATTTTGAAAACATTCTATAGAGTTTTTACTGAATGGACTCTTAATAGATAATTTTTTGTTTTGTTTTGTTTTTTGGGGGGGCATCACTGCTCTCCGATGGTGGGAGTAGGAGGCCCAGCCCCACTGCTGGAATTGAACCTCCGTCCCAGTGGGCAGCAGTCCCGCGCACAACTACTACGCCACCGGGGCTCAGCCCAATAGATAATTTTTATAATAACAAATTTATATTTATCTAGAAGAATTATGTTTGTTTTAAGCATATGCCAGTTCTTTTGGCAACATAAAAACGTTCTCCTATTTACACAGAGCTGTTTAGCAAAATGGTTTATGTACATAATAGCTTCCCCCTTACTTCTGACATTAATAAGAGATGGTCTTGACATGATAGTAATATGAGATTTACTAAATTGTTTTGAGGATGATTTTCTTCAAAGCATCTACTATCTGTTATTGTGTACGAAATGCATGCTGTTCCCAATGCAGCTCTCCTTGATGAAGGTCAGATTTATCATGAATATCCAGGGCTAGTAAAACTGCACTCGAGTGTTCTCAATATGGATAATGAGAACAATTTTTGTTAGCTGTGTAATAAATATAATCTAATTTGTGACATCATTGAGATTGGATGAGGTATTAAAATTAGGGTGAATAATCTTATTATAAGATGAGTTTAATTAGAAAAGAAAAAGAAAGGATTTTTATTAAGGTTCTGGCTCATACATGTCTCAGTTTATTTTAAATAAATGTGTTTAGTCATGTCTAGGTTCAGGAATTGCTGTAAACATATTCTCTTTGTAATATATCTCTCTTAATCCAGTGCCATCAAATAACAGTGGTTTATGAAGAGATTCTGCTGTGTCAGTTCATTTCACAGCAAAGGCACAGAAAGTTAGACAGAATATTTTGGGAATATTATAGATATAGTCCTGATAGATTTTTTGAAGGACACAGGATGCTTCATACATTATGAAGAAATTTTAAGAAATTTGAAAACTACAGTGTTGAGAAAAAAGGTGAGAAAACAGTGAGATATATATATTTTTTCTGATCACAACATAGCTCCCCCTTCTTCTAAGGTAGTAAATGCTGTCCTGTGAGAATTTCTTTTCTAAGTTTTTCCCCATGCAGCTTACTTGTCTGAACTTTTCCTTTGGGACTTCTTTTTGTTAAAAAATTGTAAAGAATATTTCATAGAAAAATAATCAAGTCCCTTAAGGATGGCAAAACTGATGTTCTACCATGGTATAAATTGAAGCCTACAGTACTATCAGGACATGGTTCACAAGGCAAAAAACTATTGTCAGAAGTATGTAGACCTAAGTACAAAATATGCAGCAAAATATTAATATTTCATTTTGATTTCTGTTGTTTATCTTACGCTCAGATTTTTAATAAGAAAATCCCCAAGTTTATTCTAAAACTTGTTGGAAAGATTCACTTTGTTATTTAAGCAAACTTAACCTTTTTTCAGATCCACTTGATGAAATTGCCTCACATCTCAGCAAAAAAAAAAAAAGGGTTAAAATTTTTCTTATTAGCACGTTCTTTTCTACTTACATATTTTTAATTTAGAAAAATAATAGCCCCAAATAATAATCAGAGTGGTCATAACTATTTTCTTAATAACTAATCAGATTAGGTGTCCAAAAATTCTTTAGAGTACTGAAGAACAAGGGTGTTACTTTGAGAACCAACATGCTCCTGACCCCACCTGTAGTATTCTCAGTTGCTTCCTATGCAAAAGTTGCATATTGAATAAGCCAGACTTAAGAACAAATGCCTACTTTGAGTTGTGGTGTTGCAGAAGACTATGGACAGTGCTGTGGACAGCCAAAAAGAAAAACCAATTGGTGTCAAAAGAAGGAACGTCCAAATTCTCCTTACCGGCAAAGATGACAAAACTTTGGCTTACACAATTTGCACATATTGTAATGAGAGACCAGTCTCTGGAGAAAACATCATGTTTGGTGAACTGGAAGGGCAGTGAAAAGAGGAAGGAACTCACTGAGATTGATGGCAATGTGGTTGCATCAACAGGGTCAGGTACAGGAACAATTGTGAGGATGGTACAGGACTGTGCAGTAGTTTGTTCTGTTGTGCATAGGGGTCACTATGGGTGAGAGCCAACTCGATGCCAACTAACCACTATTAAAGTGGCATCTTTTAAATTCAGAGAGTAGTGAGGGAATTTTGAAATAATTCATAGAGCAATTTTTAAAACAATTTCTATTTGGTGGCACTTAACAAGTATCTATCTTTAAATTAATAAAATAAAATTGTATCTCATTTGGAAAATTATCTCCACCCATTTTAATAAATATTTTTTTGACTCCATTCTTGCAACTACTTTGCCAATCCATCTCACAGAAATTCTTCCTGGGTTTTTTGTTTGTTTGTTTGCTTTTTTGTTTTGTGGGGATCCTCTACTTTTCAAAGTAAGATATCCTTCTTAAAGAAGTACTTCTTTTGGATCATGTGTACACATTATGTGAGATGTTTCTAAGGAGTATTCTCTTTATACTTTTCCTAATAAAAATGTAACCATTGGTCTAGCAGATTATAGTATATTCAATAATTAACAAAATAAGTTCTAGTGAGAAGATTAAGCTGCTCAAATGGTCAACTTTTCCATAATGCTCTACCACTCCATTAACCGTGATATCAACCACCATTATCTCTCCACCATTTCCTTTTTATAGTTCCATATGTTCAATAGTTCTGCAATTGCCTTTAGCAGCTCACAGAATTCAAAACTCTCCAAAGAAATCGCCAGTATTGTGGGTACTGATAAATGCCAAAGCTGAAGTTCAGACATCCATCACAAACTATGTCTAGGTGGGTTATAGTAAGTTATGAGTAGTATGTGTATACCTTGAAGTTTGTCCCAATTTTATCATTGATGATCCTTACAGATCTGGAAGTTAAATTTTGGTCTCCTATCAAGCTAGGCTTTGTATTCATGCATGGATTGAGGGATGAAACCTGTTTCACTCTTCTGAAGATGAGATCCAATTTTGCTATCACCATTGGTTAAAGAAGCTGTCATTTTCCAACTTAGTGATCTTTGTCCCTTTATGGAAATCTTCCACTTTTTTCTCCAGAAGCCATTTATGGGTGATACATTTATTTCTGGATTTTCTATTCTGTTATATTTGTCTGTGTATCTATCATTGTGTCAGCACGAGTTTGTATTGATTACTGTGAGTAATAGGTTTGGTAGTGTGTTAGACTGAGTTGACTTCAGAAACAAATTCATATGCACTCATATGTGTATAAGAAATATTTACACAGAAGAGAAATTGGATATTGAGAAAACATCCCATCCCAGTCCAGATCAAGTTCATAAGTCTGATATTAGGCCATATGTATCATAATAACCTAAAAATTCCTCTTCAGACTCACATGCAATGATGCCCAAATGTATGAAGATCAAAGGCCAGTAGGTGGAGCGTCTTGTATATCCAACAGGAGTGTAAGTGTGTCAGCATTGGCAGGATAGTTGGCTCTCTAGTTGATGCCTCCAGCTCCAGGATGCTAGTGTAACTCCACGTGTCTTGTTATCAGAAATATCTTGTGTGTATCCCACCTCCAGCAAGCTATTTATCTCCTTAGCATCTCCAAATGAGGTCATCAAGCTGCAACCTGAATGACAGGCTAGACTCCACCCCTCTACAGTTGACACCATATTAAGCAACTACCACAGATCACCCCTTGTCAACGAAACAATTTTATAGAACTCTTTGCCCTACATGACTTTTTAACAAAACAGTAATAGAAAAATAGAATAAAACTAAAAGGCACACAAATCAATATGTGCCACCTTCATTTAAATATAGCATTTTATAAGTGAGCAAAGCAAAAGAATCTATACTTAAGTGAACACTTCCACCTTAATCCTATAAACCTATGAATATACTCCAGCACTTATGAAAGTTTGCATTTCATTTCTTATTCTCTCCATCTTGGGTGCCCAACATATATACTGCCCACTTAAATCCAGCAAAGTCAAATCAGGACAGGTCATCCATAAATTCAGCAACAATATACACCAGTTGACAGGCTCAAAAATAATTTCTTCACCTGCTTGAGTTCTGGTCAGCTCAATATGGGCTGTCTTACTTAGCCCCAGCAGGGTGCCCATTGACTACTTTGCTTTTACACCAGTGGTTCTTCAAACTCTTAATGCCGTGACCCTTTAATACAGTTCCTCATGCTGCAATGATCTCCCAACTATAGACTTATTCTCATTGCTACTTCATAACTGTAATTTTGCTACTATTATTAAGCTGATAACTTGTGAAAGGGTCATTCAACCCCAAAATGGGGTCACAACCCACAGGTTGAGAATCGTTTTAGACCTTGGATCCATCACAAATTCTCAACAATTTTAGCTCCATTGGGCTAGGTCATGCCATAAGCTCACGTTCTACAACTCTATAAATACATCAGACCCATTCTCATCTTCTTCTCTCGGTTCTGTAAACCAGGTCCATGGGTATCAGTGGCCAGACCTAACCCTTTTCTTTATTGCTATAATTCTCTTACTTCAAGTCAACAAATGGATTCAGGTGGCCACCTAGAATACATTTTAACTTGTCCATTGGCTCCCTTCAACAGTTTAGTCCTAGAGAGGAGAATTTCTTAGAGCTCCAGATTTTCTTTCAGCTTCTTACAAAAACCCACCAGTTCAAGATTTAAAAAGCCAAAATTACTTTATCTTCAATCTGTCAACAACCCTCTAGGGCAATTCTTTTGGAATGCAAATGTACTGAGTACTCTAAAGCACTGAGTGGAGCTTGCCCTATTAAACCTCTTCTGTGCAGGAATGTTCCAAATCCATTTAAAGATCAAATTTTAATGGCTGAAGGCAAATGGGTTTATAAGATCTGTATTGTCATACTTCCCAATAATAATTTCTATCAATCATTGCATCAGCAATAACAAGCAAAGTAAAGCAGAATACACAAAGTAGAATCAGATCGTAAACTCATTCAAGTTCAATCCTAATCTATTTTATCATAATCCTTATCTAAACTATTCTATTGGTACAAAATATGGGATTAAACCTCTGTGGTAGTTACATAATCTGTTGTCAATTTACGACTCAAGAGTGAAGCGTTGGGGATGCAGTGGTGGTGTAAGCACGTCTGTGCTGGCAGGGGTCTTTTCTGGGCTCCTCCGGTTCCAGGATCCTAGCATAATTCTGTCAGGGTCATAGTCCATCAGTAATGTTTTGCATGGAATGAGTGTGTTGCCTGCATCTAGCTAGTTATTTATCTCCTTAGCATCTCCAAATGAGGTCATCAAGTGGCAACCTGATTGACAGGCTAGATTCCAACCCTCCATAAGTTGACATTAGCTTATGTAACTACTACAGATAATGTGAGTCCTCCTACTTTTTCTTTCTTTTAAGAGTTCTGTGCTTCTCCTAGATCTATTTCCTCTCCATGTTATGTCAGTCACCGGTATTTTCATTTATTTAAATATAAAATTGGGATTTGAGTCAGAAGTGTTTTGTATTTATCAATTGCTTTGGGTCGTATAGGTGCCCTGATGACAGAGTGTTTATATAGACTTTACTGCAGGCCATAAGGTCGGCAGATTAAAAATGCCACATCCTCCTCAGAAGAAAGATGATGTTTGCTATACCTGTAAAGATTTAAAGTCTAAGAAAGGAACAGGGGCAGTTTTCCCCTGGCTTGTTGGTTTGTTGGCATAATTGACTCATAGCCAAATCCTGGTTCAGTGTAGTATTTACATTTTCAGAAGAGTCAGTCCTCTTGGGCTGAGGCCTGGTGGCGTAGTGGTTGTGTGCGGGACTGTGACCCACAGGGTTGGTGGTTAAAATCCAGCAGCAGCTCTCCAGGAGCAAGGCTGAGCTTGTTGCTCTTACCAGGGCAGTGATGCCACAAAAAATAAAAAAAATAAAATGAAATAAACAAATATTTGGGCTGAGCCCCAGTGGCATGAGTGGTTGAGTGAGGGACTGCAGCCCATGGGCTTGATGGTTCAAATCCAGCAACAGCTCTCCAGAAACAAGGCTAGGTAGCTCCCATGACCACCAGAGGGTAGAGATGCCAGATAGATTAGATAGATAGATAGATAGATAGATAGATAGATAGATAGATAGATAGATAAAAAAGAGTGAGTTCTCTTATCCACAAGCAAGGGATATACATTCATTTGTGTGGGCGTCTTATGTTTTTTTGTAAAATTATAGTTTTTTTTGTATATTTCCTTTTGATTCTTTGTTTAGGTTTATTCCTAAGTATTTCATATGTTGTGTGATTATTATCAATGATTAGTTTTCTTGATGTATTTTTCAGAGCTCTCTTAATTGGTATATGAGATTCTTATTGATCTCATGTTGTTAATAATGTATCCTGATATTTTACAAAATCACTCAATTGTTTCCAACATTTTTTTGTTGGTGGCTTCACTACCCTGGTGGATATAGGAGTCCAACAAAAGTTTTCTGTGTGTTTTGGGGTTTTATACATATAAAATCATCTCATCTGCAGCTAGGTTAGAGTTTCATCTCTTGTTTGACCAATTGTATTCCCCTGTTTTCTTTTTGCTGTCTTCTGGTTCTGGCTAAAACGTCTAGCATGCTGTTGAATAAGAGAGGTCACAGAGGGTATACTTGTCTGGTTTCCATTCTCAGGATAAATGTTTTGTTTCCCCTCATTGATCTTGATGTTGGCCAGTGGCTTGTCATGTATGACCTTTATTATGTTGAGGAGTGTTCCTTCTATTTCAATTGTGTTGCCTTTTTTTTGTCAGACCTGAGTGCTGTGCATAATCAAATGTCTTTTCTTCACTCATTGATATGATCATGTGGTTCTTATTTGTGTGCTGTATTACATTGGTTGTTATCTCTACTGTTAAAACACCCATTCGTTCCTGGCATGAATACAACTTGATGATCATGAGTATTTTTTACATGTTACTGGAAAATATTGGTCAGATTTTCTTTGAGAACTTTTATGTCCATTTTCATGAGTAATAGCTGAAAATGACAGGAGTGTCATTTCTTTGCTCAATGAATATTGATTTCTTTCTGTTGTCCAGTCATTCTGGCTAAGAGTTCTAGCACAATGTTGAATAAAAATGGTAATTGAGGCATTCTTGTCTGATTTCCATTCTTAGGGGAAATGTTTTTCATTTCCCCCCAGTGAGCATACACTTGTCCTTGGAAACATTTAGCTGTCCCTTACATCAAGAGATACTTTTGTTAGATATAGGACTTTTAGTTGCCAGGTGTTCTCCTTTTTTTTCCTTCAAATTTTATACATGTCACCCACTCTCTTCCCTTCCTGCATCGTTTGTGCTTTAAGAAGTCCAAGATCAAGCTTATTAGTCTTAATTTGTAGATGGCAGTTCATTTTTCTTTTGTTTCAACCATTTTCTCATTTTTCTTGAAATGTGAGGGTTTGACTATGAAGCATTACAGCATTACAGTTTTTGGGGTGTCTATCCTGTTTGGAGTTCTTTCAGATTCTTAAACATCTGAATAAAAATCTAACCAAATGGATGGTCTTCAAACTTAATTTCAAACTCAATTCTTCCTAACATGTCTACCCAGGTCTCTTTAATACAAAGCATCTTGTTTTTTTAATTAAAAAATTTCCTATTGCATTCAACCTAAAACAAAAGATAAAGCTTTAATACAATCCAGGCAATCATTAAGTTCGATATACTTCAATAATATTAAAAAGCAGCTCAAGAGCATGGCCTTGAGAATCTGAGGGACATGTAGTGGTCTACTTTTCATTAAACTGAATACCTCTATAAGTTTTGTGCCTTAGCTAAGGGGATATGAAAACACTTCAGTAAAGAAGTGTTTCAAAGAGAAACAATGATACAAAGTGGAGAACTTTATGATAATAAATATACCCTTTGATTTTCTATTTACTTTTATAAGATCTTAAATACAATTTCCCTTAAGTTATCCTGTTCAGACTTGACTAACATTTCAACTTGAACCCAGTTATTAACCCATTGTCTTAGATCATAAATAATTTCCTCATTCTCTTTGGGTTTGCTTGTTTTAAATTGTCCCCAGACAATATGTGATGAATGTAACATTTTTCTAATAGAACATTATATTGCCTTCAGAAAATTTCAGTGCCAGCTAGGGATGCTTATTATCTTCTACTGCACCAATCAAATACCAAAACTGCAAACATATTTGAGACCTTGAAGGTCTCTGAATAAAAACCATTTTCCTCATGCTTGGTTAATTCAAATTCCCGTAATCATTCAATAGCCAGTACAAAATCTGTGATAAGTATGAAAACCCCTTTAATTCTCAAAGCATGTTAAATTGTTTCTTTATTTATCTATTTTCGCATTTTAAACTGCATATACCTCATCACTTTATTTAATGTAATCCATTCTGCCTGCCACCACTCCTCCACCACAAGATACAGATCATAAACTCTTCCGTCTCAGAGTGTGATCTCTCCAGAACATAATACTTTGCTATAAGGCAGAATATGTAATCTCACTTTTGTCTTTACTGTGACTCAGTAATCATTTTATTCATATCACAAACTTCTTGAAAGGTAATTAAGGTAGGTGTGATTAACACTACCATATTGAGAAAGAAATTAAGTCTTTGTGAAATTTAGTAATACAATCTAAGGGTAAAGGACATAGTTAATTAGTAGCATAACTCTGAGCTCTAGATTAATAGCTCCATATCATTTCATTTTATTATTCATTCATTTTAACTCCTTAATATGATAATATTTACTATTCAACATAAAATATATTACTGACTCACTATGGCAGGTTTGTTTATTTCTCAATTTTGAAATATCATATTAAACCACAACCAAGCTCATGGTCATCAAGTGGATTCCAACTGACAGGAACAATATAGAAACAAAAGAAAAACAAACCAAGAACCCACACTCCTAGCAATTCTATGGGACAAGGTGGAATTGCCCTTGAGAGGCTTTCCAAGGTTGTAACTCCTTATGGAAGTAAAATGTCTTATTTATCTCCCAAGGAGCAACTGGCGGTTTCAAACTGTTAACTTGGATGATGCAGCCCAGCAGGTGACCAGGACTGCCCTTCTGGCTTGCTAAAGTTCTAAATCTTCAGGGGAGCTGAAACCCATCTGTGTTGTGGAAAGTCGGTGAGTATGGATTGCTAACTTTGAGTTTAACAGTGCAGTATGTACATTTTGTTCATATGGTGCACTTTTCTGATTCAGGCCGTAGCTTTTATCATTGTTAAATCTGATTTCGTGTGACAATAAATAATCTAGGGATCCAGTTAGAACTCTGACCTTTATATTGGCTCTACAAATTTTCCTAAACTAGGGAATCTCTACTCAAGAAACCTTTTTGTTTTCATCAGGAAAAGAGTGATAACATTCTAGAAAACAAAAGAAATCATTGCAATAATATCAGAAAATCATTGTATCAAAGGAATTGTTCTTACTGTAACCAAATTTAAAACAATTACATTGCAAAACCTTTAAAAGTCCTAATTAATATGCAAAATATTATTTTATTACAGTCCATGAATAGGACTATGTGAAAGAAATCAATACTAAGGATCTAAACTTCAGGGTGTAAGTTGCCAGATCACAAAGCTAATTTGTATGTAAAATTGTATGTCTGTCTTGGTAAATTCTTTGGAATTCCACGATTGATTTCAACTATAAAGCAAACAAATTATGCTTTTACCCTGTAGGTACGTTAGGAAAGCTAAGCAAGCATGCACTGTCTCACTCATTTCATGACTTATTTGCATGATAATATTCCTATGACAGAAAGGCCAACTAAACATTGACAAGATTTCATTTTCATTTGAGGTCTTCAGAAGTATTTGCTACCAGAAAAATATACCTGACTCCTACTTATTATCTATCATTATCATGTTTTTAATTACTTGTTGTTACATTAATATAACCCCAAAGCTCAAGTGTATATTTCAATGTCTAAATTTCTTTCTAGATTGTTTAAGACAGAAAAAAGTAATAAAAAGTAACCAAGGGGAAAAAAAAAGTAACCAAGGATGGAGAACAGTTCTACAGCTTTATGAATTAGCAATTTTAATCAAATGCAATTTATGGGACTGTACTGAATATATATATGTATATATATACACATATGCATATATATGATAAATAGCCAAGATAGGTGATATTGAAAAGAAAACACTATTTATTAACAGTGGTACGTGTACATATTGAATTATGAAAATGTCTTTCATCAAAACAAATGAAACAGCAAACAGAGACAAGAAAGACACCAAATATTTAAAGAAATTTAGTTAGAAGTTGAGTCCTTATATTTTTACCTATTTATTTTGTAATTGATGTTCAGTTTCTAATCCTTTCATATATTCAGCCCATATCTCTCAATTGTCTACAACATTGAAAAGAACATAGAATCAATTGTAAACAAGTCATATATGGTAAATTCCTGCACAAGCCACCTTACCCACCAAAAAAAAAAAAAAAAAAGAAAGAAAGTCAAGTTCACTGCCATCAAGAGGATGGTAGGAACGCTGGTGGCATATTTTCCACTGCTAGGTCAGCATTTGAAGCTCACCTGCCTGTAGGAGAACTGTTCAGGATCAGATCTATTTTGTCCTATTGGGTCACTATGAGATGGAAATTCCTCCATGGGACATAGATATTGCTTGTATTTATTGTCTATTTGAAAATGATTGGATGTATTATTTCATTTCATTTTTCAATATCATTATTTTCACATTAATGAGAAAGCCTGAACTCAATATTCCTCCCTAAGTAATACTCAATTCATATTTTCATTATGATATTTTAAAAAGTGAATCTCTAATATGCATATAAGAAATTTATGATTTGGTAAGCCACAATAATCTCAAACCCTAAGTTTCCTAAAGCTAAAATAATTCTTTTACTCACAGAATCTGCTCTTTTTTTGATATATATCAGTCTCACTAAATGGAAATCCCTTCATGACATGCCATGCCACCATTGTTGTGATCTTCCCTTCTAATATGCCTACTGCAGAATCAAGTGCTCCTTCTGTTATTATAGTATCTGATATTATTACTGTGAAATATAAGTCAGCATTCACTCTATTTAAAAAGATTAACTAGACATACATGGTAGATATAAGATAGATAAAAAGAGAAATAGAATAAGAGGAACAAAGAACTGCATGAATGATAAGCAATATACTTAATAAACAAGTAACTCATTTGTTATGCAAGCTACATGTTATGAAAAACAGAGTAAAATAGAATAAAGGGTAATTATGGGCTATACTTTCTAATCTCTTATCCATGTTTTAGGGTGCTTGATGGTATCAGTCCTCACCTGAAAGGTCGTAGGGAGCCTGATGGGGTCGGGTTCCTGCTTTGTGCTCTTAGCAGCAAGCTCAGCAGTTCACAAACCACTCGCCGTTACACTGGGGAAAGACTTACCATCTCAGGAACCCCAAGGTCAGTTCTACTCTGTCCCATAAGGCTTAATGGCAATGAGTTTGAACTCGGGTCTATCCAGATTTGTGTAGGAAGAGAAACTTGGAAATTTACTTCTAAAGAGTTAGGATATAAAATATCTATTAAGTACACTCCTAACCTGGTTCACATAGAGTCATCAAGAGACTGAATCAAGGGAAAAACATTTCTATTCGTATTTTAATTATTTAGTAGTCTATTTATATGTAACTGAAGGAATATAATTGCTAGAAAAATTCCAGAATATGTTATTTGATCATTTCACTTAAAAATTTTCCTCATTTTTCAAAGAAATTCTGTGACCATTTAAAAAGCTACCATGTGATTAATTTTTTTAAATCATGAAAGGCAAATAGAATAGCATACTTTAATTTTCATGTCTTACTTGTATTAAGTGGTTTCATAGCTCTCATCTTTAAGGTCTCCAATTCAAAAGACTTGTTTGAAGCTGACACAAAACACAACTCTTATTTATGTTTCTCTTCAATGTAGTTGGTCTGAACAACACATTTTTATCTTCTAACATTGTTTGTTAGCTATTGGTTTCTGAGGAGAAAATAGTCTTTCTTATTGAGAGAACAAAGTGTTGTTTGTTATGTAGACTTGTATTGATCCTAAATGAAAGGTCTTCTTTCTAATGTGTTTGTTAGAAAGTCTCTTAAATAGGAAATCCATTTTCTCCTTCTCTAGCAGATGCATCTTTTTTTTTTGATGTTCAACGTGAAAAATTATGCAATCTTTATCTCCTTAACCAATTTATTTTTGGTGTACATCTTAGATGTACAACTTTACCTGCCTATGCAAAGTTTACCAAGCAATTGTTCAAGTCAATTGATCTAGAAAAGTTTCTTAGAAAGTTTAGAATAGAAGTTCAGTACTTCTACCTGGTAATGAATAAATTAATATATTACCTGTCAAATATATTAGCAAAAAAAATCTTATTTTCCATGTTATATGAGAAAACCTGGCAATAGAATGTCTTCTTGATTAACAAGCTGGAATAAGTGCTCAATTTCTTTGATTAAAACATTGTTACTGTGAGGAGGCTAGAGGTTTCATGACCCTACTTTCTCAATCCATGTCCTGCTCACAAAGTATTCAGACTTGGGAAAACATCTTTGCAAAAAAATTATATACATGGAGAAGAATCATTATTGCTAGATTCTCCTATTTGAAATTATGTATCTATGTTCTGCCTATGGTATCTATCTATTATCTATCCATCTATCTACTTATCATTTTTCATATATCTATCATCTATCAAGCTCCATAAGATATTTTATCAGTTACTAAGCTTTAATCCTTTTTTGAGAGAAGCTTTTCTTGGTTTTTGCTTTTTAAAAAAATCTACTTAGTGCTCTCACAGTGTCTATAACAATCGGTACATCAGTAGTATCAAACACATATGTACATATGTTGCCATCATAATTCTCCAAAACATTTTCTTTCTACTTGAGCCCTTGTATCTTCACCTCCTTACCTCACCCTTCCTCCCTCATAAACCCTTTAGTATTTATACATTACTTTTTTCATGACCTATACAGACTGACATCTCCCTTGACCCATTTTTCTGTTATCAAACCACCTGGGAGGGGGTGACATATCAATCATTGTTATCATTTTCCTCCTTACACCTTCCCTTTACCCTCCTGGTACATTATTCTCATTATCGGTCCTTAGGGGTTTATCTCTCCTGGATTCTCTGTGTTGCACGTTCTTGTGTATCCATGTATATGCTCTAATCTAGTCAGATTTATAAGGCATAATGGGGTCATGGTGGGGGGTAGGGAACATTATAGAACTAGAGGAAAGTTGTATGCTTCGTCAGTGCTATAATACACCTTCTCTGGCTCATCTCTTCCTGTGACTCTTCTGTCTCTAGAAGAGCATTGGGACTCCATTCCACCGCCACGCCCTCATTCAAATCATTATGATTTTTAGCTCTGAGTTTTTGATGCCTTACCCCTGATCCCAGTGACATCTTCTGATCCACAGACTGGTAGACTTCTTCCATGTAGGCTTTGTTGCTTCTGAGCAAGATGGTTGCTTGCTCTTCTTCAAGCCTTTAAGACCCCAGACATTTTATATTTTGATAGCCAAACACTGTCAGCTTTCCTCCCCACATTTACTTATATACCCATTTTTGTCTTCAGTGATCATGTCAGGGAAGGTGAGCATTACAGAATGCTGGGTTATTAGAACAAAGCGTTCTTGCATTGGGGGAATATTTGAATGGAGGTCAAATGTCCATCAGCTAACTTAAGGCTAACAAATACATACACAAATGTAGATCTTTTATTCTGTCATTATATATATTTACATGTGTACATTTCTGAATTTAGAACTCTATAGATGTCATCCTCCTCCCAGTTCCTTCCTCTATTTACTTTTACTTTCATTCAGCCTTCAATCAGTAGTTCCTCTCAGCTACATGTCATCTTATGTAAATTTTTGTTTTCATGTAAAATTAAAGAAAATAGCTTCCCCACGTATGTTGAATAGCATTAGTTGCAATTCATTGAATCTTAATTGCTGGTGATGCCATGCATGTCAAAATAAAACTGTACCTTATGGAGATTATAGAAAGTCCTAAAAAGAAATGGAATAGTGTTTTACTGCCCCAGAGTCACATCCTGACAACTCTATGGAGTGCAATACTTGTCCGGCATACATAGGATGGCCAGCACTTCAAATTGACTAGACTGGACATGGTTTTTAATATATACATTTTTTTAAAAAAATTGGCATCTTTTTCCTTTTGATAGAATTCAGTCACCTTAGACATTGCAAGTCAGAGTAACAAAGTGAGTGCAAGCTCTGGTGCCACAGTGCTTTGTGCTGTTCACTGAGAGGTCAGTATTTCACACTCTCCAGCTCCTCTATGAATGAAAGACAAAGCAGTACAGGGATTGCGCCTACAGCCTTGGAAGCCCTATAGAGGAATTGTACGCTATCTCTCAGACCCCCTGTACGTCACAATCAAGGACAGTCGGTTTGAGGTTAATAAAGGCAATAGAAAATTAGAAGACAATGGGTATTTATACAATGCCTAATTTAAACCAATCTCTGGATAAGAACTTCCATATTTTTCATGCACCTTTCATTGACTGACCTTCTTATCTTAGTAATCAAAGACATATCAATTGTAAAATGGTCTCAAACACACTTACAAATACAGCCGCCCCCCAAAACACTCACATAATATATTTATAGCTTTCTAGAGATGTTTATCATTATATTTGAGTACAGAGTATGGTGTTGGGAATTTTAGTCAATAAAAATGAAATTAGTTACTCTGATAAATGATAACAGTAGATTGAATTTGTACCTGAAAATATGCTCTTCTTCTCTACGTCCACATCCATGCCATAATTTATTCATTAATCCCCTTTCTACCATGTAGCACTCCAATGTGCTCTCAGCCTTCAATTTGAAATTTTCAAATAACCTTCCATATTTCTCACAAAGCAATCTTGGCAATATAGAAAGTTAACCGAGTCACTTATCTGATTAAATTATTCCAATGTCTACAGAGTAGAATGGGATATTTCTCCATCAATGTGAATGCTTCTAGCTCTTTCTTCAGCTTAAATGTCTTATCATATTGTTGGTGAACCCATTTCTCAGTTGTTTTCATTGAAATAGTACCAAAGTTTATTTTTGACTTACAGGGCTATCATACTTTCTCATATCCTCACACTTGTGTGGTGTAAGTAACTCTTATTAGTTGTTAAAGGCTACTATGGTGCCCTTTCATTTTTGGTGGGAAGGGCATCACTGCTCTCTGGTGGGGGGAGTAGGAGGCTCAGCCTTTGCTTCTGTGGCGCCGCTGCTACTGAACCTGCATCCCAGCAGACCGCAGTCTAGCACACAACTACTACACCACCGGGTCTCAGCCCTGATTCCCTTTCTTTTGACAACTTAGCTCTCTCTTTCTATATCCTTGACCGTTTTATGTTGTTAATGTACATAGTGATCCTATGTACAACATAACAAGGCAGTACTGCATTCTGCACCATCCTCCTAATTGTTTCATTTTCGATCCAATTGTTGCAGCCACTGTGTCAATCCATCTTATTGAGCATCTCTTTCATTTTCACTGCCCCCTCACTTAACCAAGCATCATGTTCTTCGCCAGGGATTGGTCTCTGCTGATAACATGTTCCAAGTGTGGGAGACAACATCACCCCCATTGCCTGTAAGGAACATTCTGTGTGTACTTCTTCCAAGACAAATCTGTTTGTTCTTTTGTCAAGTCATGGTACTATCAATATTCTTTACCAACACCATAGTTCAAGTGCAATGACTTTTTTCTTCAGTCTTCCTTATTCAATGTTCAAATTTCACACGGGTATGAGACTTGAAAGGTCCGTAGCTTAGGTCAGGTGCATCTTAGCCCTCATAGTCATAGCCTCATTTAAACACTTGTGAATAAGTTATAGTAATTTTAGTTTGATAGTACACTTTAATGGAATTCAGCAATTCCAGTGTGGGGCAAATTCTTGGTTAATATACCTTCTACTGAACAAAAGGATATAGAGTTGGATTCATTCTGACAATTTACTTCTGTAAAATTAGACATAAATACACATGATGTTATTAGAACCAACCTGACAACAACTGCTTATTTTTGTTTTGCTATAGACCTCACATGCTAAGTGTAATAGTAGTTTGATTATTTAGGTTCACATCTGGCAAACAAGGAAACAAGAAGCCAACTGCCTTTAATTATATTCCCATTCAAAGCAACCTTCTATAGAGTTTCTGAGCATCAATCTAGATAGGGTCAGACAGCATCATCTTTATCTCTCAGCTAGGCTTTGGGCTTTAAACCTTTGACCTTGGGTTTAGCTGCTGACCATTACTTCACAGTGCTCACAGGCCTCCTTATATGACATCATTCTTTTTTTTTTGTTTTTTGGGCATCACTGCTCTCTGGTGGTGGGAATAGGAGGCCCAGCCCCACTGATGGAATTGAACCTCCAACCCAGTGGGCCGCAGTCCCGCGCACAACCACTACGCCACCAGGGCTCAGCCAGACATCATTCTTATTGATATATTTATCTATCTGGGGAGAAAATCTTCTGATTAGATAATGAGTTGTGTAAAATAAAGAAAGTTTCCATGACTTCATATATTGGTCTTTGCATGGCTTATCTCCTCTGCTTAGCTTATGGCTGATTTACAGTTGCTTTTGACAAAAGTGAGCTGCAAATGGAATTAAGGAAAGGGAAGACAGGATTTGTTTATACTTGATTACTTTTCTGTGTCCACTCTGAGTTGGCATCTGTCTCCACAGTTGCTAGTCTTTAAGAATGTCATTTTTTGCCTGTAGTCACCCCAATATTTTGACTAGTGTAGTCAATGTCAGATGAGTAGCTGAAAATATAAATCAACATGGTGAAGAATATTTCACCAAAACACTGTACCTCACTGGTGACACACATGGTTTTTAATACTCTTCTTATGATACTTGATGCAAAGCTAGTGGATTGTTTGGCCTCCTTAACCAAAAAACTCCTCTTTGAAATATTTTAGGCCTTATATGGCAGCCATGATTGGATGGGATCTATGGAACACAGACAAATTAAAATTCAGATTATGACTCATGAGACAAGATGTTACCAAGACTTTGCAACGTCTTGAAAATTAAACTTGAAGCCATCCCCAACAGCATACAATATTCAAATGATGTTCCTCATATTAACAACTGTGCTTTACAATGAGCACTTCTCAAAGTTGATAGGAATCCTTCAAAATTTTGCATCTTACTAAAATACTTAACTCTCTCATTAGCATTAATCGCATTGGCACATTACCAGGGGAGTTCAAAATGCAAATCTTTCCTTCATTTTATAAATTCCAAAAGATTCATAATATTTTTTCAAATATCTGAGCATTCTTTGAAAATTTCACAATTGATATTGGATTTAAACATAAAAAGGGAGAGAAATAGAGAAAAGTTGTGACACCTGTACTCATATACTTATGTCTATATGTCTATGCATATATGAATATATACTTTTAACATAGCTATGTATACACAGAAAAACATTTATAATAGACATGCATCTGCATATGTATATATATTATACAAGTATTTAAAAATAAAGCTGAGAATTTAAGATTTTAAAATACGTAATGTCTCATAAGCAATAAGTAACAGAATTAGGGCTCATAACAGTGACTTGACCTTATTTATCCTTCATTCCTAAAGATAGGTAATTTACTGTATTAAAATATCTAAAGCTTTTTAGACTTCTCTTAAACATGTAAGACAAGTAACTATCTAAGGATGATATTGTATTATCTACTATCTATATTCATATTGCACATAAATACATATATATAGTAAAAAGTAGATGTAGCAAAATCAGTATAGTGAAAGATATGAGGACATTTCTTAGTATTTTAATTTATTTTTCCTTAATTTCACAATATCATTTTCTAGCACTACAAGTTAAAAAGAGGGAAAAGCATTCATTTTCTAAATAAAACAGCACACATGATTAAAATCACTTATGCTTGCTACATCTTTATTTTAAAATCGCTGTAGTATTTACATGTTAATGCTGACTGCCACATGAAAAAAAAGAGATGATTTTGTAAAATCTCTCCTATGTGAATTTACTATCTATAAAGTACTCAAGGACAAAATGAAATTAATATTTATTTAGTGGGTAAAGGAAATTGAACCTAGGAAACATGAAAAGGAAGATCTAATTTATGATTATACTAATAGAATTCTTTGAACAAATAAACTGAAGGAAAATTCCTAGAGTTCAAAAAACAATAATTAATTACTTGTCATTCATATTTGCTACATCAAAGCAAATGTCATGGTTTTAGCCATCAGGCACAATCACCCTTCTTTTTTTCTTTAGAAATTCTGCCATGCCTTTTAATCAACTGGGAAGAATTAAAGTAATATACTTTTCATATATGATCAAATATCACTTGAACATATTCTAATGAAATGAATATTGAAGCATAAGTATATTATACTGTAAGGTTTTGTAATGTATGCATACATAATGCAGCAGCAATATATTCCTTTCTGTTTTCTTCTTTATAAGGAAAATTGACATTTTAACTTTTTCTTAATTAAGTATGTTGACTCCTTTATTCAGCTTTAGCATTCTGCTTAGTCTTTCAGCTATCTCTTTCAAAATAATCGTAAACTAGTATCATGTTCTTGTATAGAAAGGGTATGGAAAGAAAAAGCTGGTGACTTCTAAGACATAAAACAATAATTTGATTAGGAGATATCATAAAAAAAGTGTAAGACAAATCAAGAAATATCGTAGTTGCTATTCCTCTAAAATACTGGCAAACAAGCAAGCAAAAAAAAAAAACCTAGTAGATATGTAGATATGTTTGAAAAGAAGAATTTAAATGGCACATCCATGTGATCACAAACTTGTAAAAATTCAATGTGACATTAAAATATTTCAAATTACCTGTTATATTGAGTTTCATTCTTAATTCTAAAATTAACATTTAGTGCAACAGATATATTTTGGAAATGGTGCACTTGGTTCTAATGTATTTGGAGAATGATTTAAATATACCTAAGTAGAGAAAGAGTATAATCTGTGACACATCAAGTTTATCTTAATATATACACATCAGAGATACAATTTCATGCTTACACTAGAAGACAGACATCAAACTATCCATAGCATTACAGTGTAAAAAGGAATACCAGAACTCTGATATGCAATATTTCTGGTGAAGGGCAATTAACTTATTTGTCTAAATCCTCTCATTAGAATGAAACATCATGATAATATTCTGAAGTATAGAAAGACTCAATAAACTATTAAGCTAATGTTTGTTCTTAAATTATACGTTAAGGCTTTTGTAAACCGACTAAGAGACAAATTCAAACGGTCATCTAGTCAGCACTGCAGGACAGAGTTTAAACCTTCTGAGACTATAAATCTTTAAAGAAGAAAATGTCATCTTTTGTGGCAGTCATGTGCTTGTGTTAATTTTATGATTGAAATGTAGGGGTGAAGTCTAGCCTGTTAATCTAGAGATAGCCACTGAGTAGCCAATGAGGCCTCTATTTGGGCATAACTTTCACCTGAGACTCCTAGGAAATCTCGTGATATTTCCCTCATGAAGATGAGAAGCTATCTGCCCAGTTGTTGGGAGTTAGTTTCAGAGATGATTATTCATGAACAAGAGAAGCTGTCAGAGCTCGAAAAGCTGGAGGAGTCGGCGGAGAGACCATGCAGCTTTGTGCTGATGGAGCCAGACCTCTGAAGCTGGGGCGGCCAGATGGAGACCTCTGCCAGCGATGAGTTGCTTCTGCTGTTGATGGACCCTGAGCCCTGGAGGCGAGGTGCCCTGCCAGCACCGGGATCCTGCACCCACTGACCTGTGACTTTGTGAGTCAAAAGAAGACTTTATAGACTGATTTCGGTCATATGGAGTAATATCGGACTTATGACTTTGGACTGGACTGGGCTGGGATGCTTTCTCCATGCCCCATTCCTTTTGTATATAAACCATTCCCTTATATTGATATGTGTGTCCTTGAATTTGTTCCTCTAGTTTACCTGGACTAACACATCTTTCTCCTTGGATGAGCTGGTGCCTTTGAATTTTTGATGTCGTGGTCAACAGTTCAGCCATACACCATCACACACTCAGGTCCAGTTCAAACTCACTGTGAGTGGCGATATTCAGAGCCTATCAGCTTACCTTGACCCCTCAGAAAAGCTAATTATGGAAATAATTTGGTTAAATGAATTTCAATATTTACAATCCTCAAAAAAGGCTTGACTGCGTAGGGAAGAAGTTATTTACACATTACTGTATTGTCGAATTAGCATCTATAAAGATTTTGTTTGATATCCATCCTACATTTGTTATGGTTCAGATCAAGAAAACATGTCTTTGCCTTCTGTATAGTCCAAAATGCTCTACAAAGCATTTGCAAATAAGCATTTGATTGCTTATTTTCCACCATAAAGACCATTATTAATAGCAATTCCATAGCGCTTCAAATCAGCTTACATTGAAATGATATGTGATGCATTCACTTCACAGTGCTCTCATACAATTCATTTATTGTTGGTCAAATTATTATCCATTAGCTTGCAATATTTATCCCTCAGAAGAATGGCTTTTGGCTTTTCTCTCAACAATTGTGTAGCACATCAATGATGAAAACACTTGGACGTCTTGCTCAGAAGATCAAATAAAATGTGAATGATAGTCCATTTCTGATAATTTCAAATAATTGGATATAGTTTTATACCCCGATGTCATACTAGGTTATTTTTAACCATATATATTTAACTATTCCACCATAATCTATGCATTCAGAAAGTGTGGAGTATCTTACATTTAACCAATATTCAATACCATGAAATCAGTTCCTTCTTTTTTTATCCAACATGAAGAACTCTATTTTAATAAAATTTAAAAATCCGTTTAATACTTAGTATAGGGCAGAGAACTCTTTAGCACCATACCCCAAACCAAACTCACTGCCATTGAGTCAAGTCTGATTCATAGCGGCCATTTCTGAGACTATCAATTCTTCAAAATCATTTTATTGGGGGCTGTACAAGCACATTTGTACATTTGTTGTCATCATCATTTTCAAAACATTTTCTTTCTATTTGAGCCCTTGGAATCACCTCATCCTTTTCCCCCCCTCCCTTCTCCAACCTCCCTCAATCATGAATCCTAGATAATTTATAAATTATAATTTTTTCATGTCTTGCACTGACTTATGTGTTGCTTTACCCAGTTTTCTGTTGTCCATCCCCCAAGGAGGGGCTATAGTCAGATCATTGTGATCACTTTCCCCTTTCTGCACCCCCCTTTCCCAAGATTGTACCTCTTTATTGGAGTAGACCTCTGAGCAGCTGGTGGTTTCAAACTGCTCACCTTAGACAGCCCAATGCATAACCACTATGACAGCAGAGGACTCCAACCAATGTTTGCACTACTGCAGAGGGAAAGTAGAGAGGTAAAATACACTGTAGATTTGTGGACACTATGAAACCATGCAAAACTCTTTCTCTATACCTGGGCATTTTCCTGAACTTTTCGGCTCCATCAAAGACTACGAATTCACATCCTAGCAGTCTTTGCAATCTGGAATTGGTTGGGTCCTTGGGGACTGTCTTAGGCTGTGTTCTCTATAGAGGAAAAGATCATGGAATTTATATATGTACTTCCAATGTTGTGTTAGGCTGGATTCACGAGAGAGAAAAGTCATCTACTCTTCTATGTATATGTACTTCTACGTATATGTATAAGAACATCACACTAAGAAGTGGCTCAGGCAGTTGTAGAAGTGGGTAAATTCAGTCTGGTTCAAGGCTGTAGGTCAGATGTAAGTTGGAAGCATTTTTTGACTCCTATAGCGACAAGAGTTGATGAATAGGAAGCAGGAAGTGCATAAACTGGTGGATGCTGACCTGACAAGTTCTTCAGAGTGGATGAATGAATCCAATCCCGGTCAAAGGCCAGTGACAGTTCCTAGTACGGGCAGGTGATAAAACAGGAAGCCCATGACCAGATGGAGGATTCAAATCAAGCAGGAGAAGTAAGCTAGCTTTATGTGGTAATTGCTTAACTTCATGTCACTGAATAATAGAGTGAATGGGTGGAGCTTAGTCTGTCAATCAGGTCTTGGCCTGATTGTGTCTCCTGGCGGGATTGACTGTCTCATGAGGATTCTTGAGACTCTCTCTTTTTCTCTGGGAGGTGGACCACGCTCACTCTCTGTTTCACTTTCCTGTGGAAGAGACATTTGAAAAGCTGGAGGAGCCATTTGGAGACCCACACCAGCACTGAGATACTTCCACCATCACTGGATCTACAAGACTTTCCTCCCATTGGCCTGTGATCATCCTGCATTAGATGCCATTGTGAGTCTGTATGAGTCTGAACAGGAAATCCTGAACTAACATCAGATTTATGGGCTAGTATTGAACTTATAGGTTTGATCTGGATTGGGCTGGGTGTTTCATTAATGCACAATTACTTCATGATATAAAATTCTCTCTTGCACATATAGGAGTGCAATGAATTTGTTTCTCTAGTCTATCCAGACTAGCACACTTCCATACACTGTCAGTCTAAAGTAAGAGTAGGTCACATTCCAGGCAGACCTCCCATCAATTACATCAAGATTGTGACCAGAATAAGGAGGTGATACCCCATCCCATTCTTCTCATAACTGCTTTGTTGTTTCACAGAAAATCACATACTAAATACCACGCTGCATCTTATCATGAGCAAATCCTAACTCACTCAAGCCGGCAGAAAAACCAGCAATCAGACATGTTAGGAAAGATCAGTCCCTGGGAAAGACACAAGGCTTGGTAAAGTAAGAGGTCCCCCGGATGGCTGTGCTGCCAACAGCCAGGTCCATGCACAGAGCGGGCAGAAAATCAGGAGCCTGAAAGCTCCAGAAAACCTGGGGGAGAGGGTCCGAGAGATGAGCTCTGCATCTGGCAAGAGGGCACTTGAAAACATTATTTTTCTTATAGCAACGCTACAGGACATAGCAGAACCACCCTGTGGTTTTCTGAAATGATCAATCTTTATAGGTGGAGAGAGCTTAATTTTTCTCCTGTAGAGCATCTGGTGCTTGTGAACTACTGCTCTTGTGAAACCCACCACACTGGCCACCTAACTACATAGCCAGGGCTTCAACACCACGAGCAGCTCCATGGAAGATAGACAGCTTTCTACACCAATGTTGAGAACCCACAAAAGCAGGTCTACTTTGGTCTGTAGGTTCATCCACCCTGAATCAGAAGAGACTCATTAGCAATGGATGTGTTGTACATGGAGCCATATCAAAGTTTTATAGGCATCGCCAGAGAATCAGCATAAGTGCATTAAGGAGGGTGAATCTATCACAAAATGTGCATCCCCCCCACCCCCCCATGATCTCTGCTTACCACTACATTTATCAGTGTGAGGAAAAGGCCTCAAACAAAAGTCTTACTGGTGTTGTAGAGATAAGAGCTCACATCCTAACAGAAGCTATAAATGGACTCACCCCTGGAAGTCTCTCTGACACATACTGTCAAGAAGGCATGGTGGCCATCCTAGAGCTTGTTGGCTCAGTAAAAGTGCTACTCCAAACATTGTACATTGCAGCAGTACCGTCACCAAGCATGAAGAGGGGAGAGGCAGCGTACTGGCTCACGATGGAGCTCAAACAGAGTGATGAGAAGTGAAGCTTCGGTAACTCAGAGTTCTGAAGGTCTCCTTTGTCTTGAGCAAAAATAAGAAACCCTGGTGGCCTCTCAATGGAATGCCGGTTCATGGGATGCAACATTTGAGTGAGAGAAATGTACTCATTGTGATGTCTCCTGAAATATGAATCTGGCCATGAGATCAGATTCTTAAAAATAAAAAAAAAAGCCCAAATGATCTTAGGTTGTGGAAATCCCTGGACATTTGATTAATTTTAATTCATAGAATAGTAGTTACAACATTGAAAGTTCGCCAACCCCTAGAAAACCAAAAGGATCTGAGGGACACAACACATGTACTACCTACTTGCCTTGATTTACAATGATAACATGGTATTGCTATTTTGAGCATATATAGATCCCTAGCTCTAGAGTAAACTGACAGTAGTATAACATAGCTGTGATATTGCAGACATAAGTACCGCTATGAAGGACTCAAAAGATACACTATGATGATTCCAACTAACACCCCCCCTTTGACTTTCATATCTTGTTTGTTAAATCAACAGAGATAATGAAGAATAGAAGTAGGTTATAAATTTAACCAGGTCTTGATTGAAGCTATGGTTTCATGGTTTGAACCATGAGGGCACCAGTCTGTCAGGTGACAATTAGTACCCATCATTAACTGAATGCGGTATGTCCCACAGTCATCAAATGGAAGTTGAATTTTTTTTGACATCACTACCCTCTCGTGGGAGTAGGTGACCCAGCCTTGCACCTGAAGAGCTGCTGCTGAATTTAAACTGCCAGCCCAGTGGGTCGCAGTCCCACGCACAACCACTATGCCACCGGGGCTCAGCCAGGAAGTTGAGTTTATAAGACAGATAAAACTTAAGCAAACCCTGAAGATGCAAGTAAGTTATGTAAAAAAGTAGTCACTCAAAAGCTGATTAAGCATTAAATGGGAAGCAGATGCCCTGTTCAATAATGAATGCTGGAAAAACTGGATAACCACTACAGATGCATGAAACAAGATTCATATCTCACTCCATGCCCTAAATAAATTGGATCCAAGATCTAAATGCAAAACCCAAAGCTATCAGATCATCAATGGGAAAATTGGGACAAATTTAAGTGTCCTAATGGAGGGATTACATGGGCTTTCAGAGATAGCTAAGGAAACACTCTTTGCAGAAGACAATATAGATGAGTGGAACCTATTACATTTAAAACACTTGTGAACATTTAAAGACTTCATGAAAAGAGTAAAACAAGAGCCCAAAGAATGGGAAAGATATTTAGCTACAATGAAATGGACAAAAGACTAATTACTAAAGTCTACACTATATTATAAGCCTAGAACAAGAAAAACATTTATAGTCATGTGAGACCGTGGACAGAGGACCTGAACAGATGAGTCACAAAGGACAATTCTTGAATGGCTAATAAACACATGAGGAAATTCTCCTCTTCACTAGCTATTTGGGAAATACAAGTTAAAACAACTGTGAGATATCAGGTAATACCTATAATTTTGCTCAATTACAAAAAAACAATGCTGAAAAGTATGGTGATATTGGAACTCATATTCACTGCTGGTGAAATTATAAATACATACAACTGCAGTGGAAGGTGATACGACTTCACCTAAAAGAGATGACAATTAAAATACGAGATGACCCAGAAATACCATTACTGGGCATATACCCCCAAAAATTAAGAATAGATCATGAACAAATATGTTTCCCCCATGTTCATTACAGCACAGTTCACAATGGCAAGAGGTTGGAAACATTCGAAATTCCCATCAGTACAACATTACTATGCATCCCTAAAATACAACCGTGATGATGATGATAACCGTGAAACACCTCAAGACTTGGAAGAATCTGTAAGACATGATGCTGAGTGAAGTTAGTCAATCACAATAGGACAAATACTGTTTGAGTCCACTGCTGTAGGAAAAAGCATCAGAAAAGCACAAGTTCAGGTATATAGGGCATCCTCTTTGCTGACTAGGGAGTCCAGACAGCCTCGGGGAGAGCCAGCCTGGTGCCAATGAACCATACACTATATGGTCTAGGTAAGTATTTTGAAGGTCACTTTGCCTTAGGATGCCTCAAATCAGCTAGGATCAAATGGTCCAGGGAAGGGTAGGGAATGATGTCATGTTAGCAGCTGGCATGATGAGGTTTCCCCAGACAGGTAGACAGCACTATCAGATGGATGTGGGATACTGATGGGAAAAACAAGTCATGGAAGAGGAAAAGGAGCAAGCACTAATTGGGGAGCACAAATACATGATGGTTGGTCAGAAAAGCCAGAGGGGAAGTTTCGGGAAAGAATGACTGAAAATGCTTGAGGGTGTCTTTGGAAGTACGCACCAAATGGGCCATACAGACCAGGACTTCTATGTGCATCGTGGGTAAACTTGAAAGTCTGGGACACTTGAATCCTGGATCTTCAAGGTAAGGGACATGCTCCAGAGGCTTCACCATGAAATCTGATGAAGAAACTGAAGTTGTTGTACTGGAATCTTTCTCAGACACACTTGCAAATCTAAGGTCATAAATTGGAAAATACATTGTGACTGAGGAAGTGGAAGAAAGCTGTATTAAGACTGTTGAACTCTTTGTAGACAGACAAGCATGATTTTGCAATATCAAAGTTCTGTATACAGTATGAAGAGAAACATTATTGCAGTAAATCTGTAACTGACATTCTCAGTTACTATTATTGGAAGTTTCCCTGATAATTTACCCCCCGTTTTCATGTAAATGGTGTTCAGCCACAACAGGTTGATTCTGTACAAGTGAGCAATTCAGGTACTGTGATATAGAGTTAGCCTACATTCACCCAATATCCCCATCATAGTAGACTTATAAAAATAGTAACAGTGGCTAATCAAAGACAATATTTGCAGAAGATTTCTATGCCTCAGTGGGATGAGTGTTAAGACTCTCTACCATAAATTAACAAAGAGGTTTTGAAAGGGAGCCAAGGGCAGATTAAGCAAACAAACAAAACATAGATCCAGTAATAGGTTTGGGACTTGCACTAAATCCTAGCTCCACCTTGAGAACAATTAATTCTTACATCATGGCCCTGCTTGATACTCACACTCAAGAAGGAAACATAGAAGATATGGGTGCTATGGGAAAATGTGTTAAAGAAATTAGATGGTGCCAAGCTGTCAGGTAAAATAGTGTCTGGGGTCTTCAAGGCTTGTTTCCAAATAAGCAGCCATGTAAGTGAGATGTCAACTAAGTCCGCATTGAGGAAGCACCCCTTCATCCATCACCAGAGGACTGTAAATCATATACTCCGAAATCAAAGAAGTGATGCACACAAAAGTCTAAATTGTGAGAATCTGATTTGCAGAATGCCATGGAAAACAGAGAGCCCATGACACATTTGTGGGAAATACATAGGAAATAAACCTCTAGTGATCTCCCTCTACCCATAATGAAGGAAGAGTAGGAAAGTGAGTACTAAACAAAGTGTATTAGAGTAATAAACAGAGGGCATTAAAGAGATGAGTGAATTAGAGGGCCCAAGGGATAAAACTGCCTTGAACACTTAAAACATTTTGAGTTTATCGCCCTCTGAGGGACGCTGGACTTGAGCTGGTTTTCAACATTATCAGTGATTTTGTTCACATTAGTGTTTATCTCAGAGGTGTTATGTCATTGTGGGTCACCCTCTTGAATTGATATTTTATGTTTTTTCCCTATTTTTTTTGGTGTGTGAAACTCAAGTTTGATGAAACTATAGGGACAGCAGATAGGGTGAAGGATTTTTGGGAGCTGGGGTGTGGGTACGGTGGTGGTGCAGCTGGGGAAAATAGGAACTGGTGTCAAAGAGTTCAGGAAGGAAAATAATGTTGTGAAACTGATTGGGGTAGCAATTGTACAATACTGCTTGATGTGATTGAACTACGGAATGATATATCTCTTAATTCCCAATCAATGATAAAATTTTAAAAGTGGTTATTAATCCCTTGGTTTCCACATATGTTATATTGCTTTCTTTCTGTCTATATTTTCAGATAAGTTCCTTCTGGTCAGTAGATCAAAGAAGAGAAAGTCTGATCTTAATTTATAGATGGTGCTATATAAAATACAGATACTATCAAGAGTGGACAGGTATAGCCCCCACAACTCATTTTTGGGACCCTTCTGAAGAGTAATATGTAAGAAATTTCCCCACTGGGCAGAATTGGGAGTGGTTCACCTAGTTATCAATTATCCTTGAAATGGTGAAATGTACAAATATAGCATATACATTTAATTAATACATTGATTCATATAAATACAGACATCTCTGCTGAAAATGGACATTGAACTTCACTAGAAATGATTCATCAAAATGAAATAATACAAAATGCCAGCATATGTGCAGTAGAATAGAGAAATTTAATAAAAATACAAATTGTTTCAGACACGTCTACAAAATATTTTTCAAAGAAAAAATATTTTTCTCATTTCTTTCTTGATAACACAGATATTGTTATGCTAAATTAGTTTAAGTCTATTTCTGTAGCTGCTTATAATAGGTTTCCCCTTTGTAACCCACCTCCCTTCCACTTGTATCATCACTCTCACCAGTAGTTCTGAAGGGATCCTCTGTCCTGGATTCCCTGTGTTTCCAGTTCCCATCTGTATCAGGGCTCATCCTCCTGTCTAGCCAGATTTGTAAGCTAGAATTGGGATAATGATTGAGGGGGTGAGGGGTGGGGAGGAAGCATTACAGAACTAGAGGAAATGTATGTGTTTCATCAATGCTACTCTGCACCATGACCCCCTCTCTGTGGGATGGACAACAGAAAAGTGGGTGAAGAGGACCATCTGCAAGTGTAAGACATGATAAATTATTAATAATTTATAAATTATTAAGGGTTCATGAGGAAGTGGGGAGCAGGAAGGGAGGGAAAAAATGAGAAGCTGACACCAAGGACTCAAATTAAAAGCAAATACTTTGAGACTGATGGTGACAACAAATGTACAAATGTGCCTGACACAATGAATGCATGTATGGATTGTGATAAGAGTGGTATGAGCCCCCAATAAAATGATTAAAGAAAAACTAGTTCCCCAACCCTGTTCCTCCCTCAAAAGACTGCTTTGACATCATACTTTCTGGTTGTTTATATGACTTCCAAATATTGATGATGAGTGTTCCTACTACAGAAATATATCATATTGTTTCTTTTATGTTATATTCTGATACTCTATCTCAGTTAGTCAATATCCAGAACATAATGTAGTTGAAGTTTTCAGGTATAATATAATTAAGCATAACCCAAATACAATTTTATGCCAAAATATTACAAGATTATCAATTGATTGTTCTATATCAATAGGGAGAATGATGTCTCAATGCAGTTCTTTAGAGGTAATATCTGGTATTCAATCATATATGGGGGTTGCAAAATGTTAATGGAGAAATTCCCTTATCTTATAGATGAATTTTGAATCCACATCACACATAAATAAATCCAATGTCTCAAAATTTTATGATTTGTGTGTGCATCTATAGGGGTTAAATTTAGAGGACACACATTTAGAGGATATATTCTTTAGTATTTCCTCCCCTTCTATGATTGTTTTCATTTGTTTTACCTCATTGTTCATGTCAGACTTGCATATGTTCATTTGTATAATTAAGAACATTTGATACATGAAAACCAAGATAGATAACTTTTCAGAAATGTTCATAACTCCTTTAAGTAACAGGAGTAATAGTAACCTGAAAGAATAGGAAACAAGGAGGCTGAGCCCCGGTAGCGTAGTGGTTGCATGCAGGACTGCGGCCGACTGGCTTGGCAGTTCAAATCCAGCAGCAGCAAGGCTGGGCCTCCCACTCCTACCAGAGGGCAGTGATGCCTAAAAACCTAAAAATATAATAATAAAAAAATAACAAAAGAATAGGAAACGAGGAATTGGGAAGCAGGGGAAGGGGGAAGCTGGCAGCACTGATGACTATAAGCTCACTTGAGGGGAGTGTACAACAGAATTGTACATAAATGAGTCTATTAAATGGTGTAAAGTAAAATTAGCAAAATAAATAAATAACAAAAATTAAAACAAGGTTTTTTGGGGCACGGGGGGGGAAGGGAGGGGATAAAAGGGAGGTGGTATCAAGGAGTTCAAGAATAAAGAAATTATTTTGAAACTGAATGTGGTAACAGTTGTAAAATACTGCTTGATTTGGTTGAACAATGGTATGTTATGGTATCTGTAAGAACTCTCAATGAAATAATTATGAAAAACAATATACAGTAAACAATTGACAGAAAGCTAATTAAGCAAAACATTAGTATAACTACTTACAATGAAAAATAAAATTTATGCATATGGTGTGCTAACACCAGGTGAAACAAAAAAATTCCTAGGTAAAGTTCTTTTGAGTACTATATTAAGAAGATATTACTTAATGAGAGGAGTAACTATGTTATTCAATTGCTTATCATATAGAGCTTATAAATCTACCAAAAATTTAACTGATTTGTAGACTAGGGATATATAATATGACAATGGTTCATAGTTTCCTAAATATAGCTTTGATTCTTTAATTTTCAAAATCTATACTTGTGTTAAATTACATATATATATATATATATATATATATATATATATATATATATATACAGGGCAGGAGTGGTTCAGTGGAGCCAGAATAGTCAGTGGTAATATAACATCATGCATGTAGGAGACCTACATTTTATTCATATTTTGGGGCACCTACCACTCTTCTTTCAGTGATGGTCTGTGTGTCGTTATGATGTTCAATAGATTTCACTCAAGATTCTCCATTAAGACAAAGAAGGACGTCTTGATAATTGACTTCTCAAACCACACCAGTGAAAATCCCATGCATCATCAACTGTGAGTTCCTTGTCCACAGAGTTGCCTTAAGTTAGTGATGGACTCCTTGGCAACTAGCATCAAAAAGGTGAATTTTAGATTGAGTTTATCATTTCATGCAAGATGATTATAAGATTATATAGACCTGTATGAACCTTTCCCAATTGATATTCAGTATATTTAGATTCTTAGGAGCACCCATAAGTAAACATTTTTGTCCCCCTCGCCCACTGACTCCCAGTTATACTTTCACATTTGGACTGAAAGCTTGTAAAATGGTCAAGTGGAGTCAAACTGTATAATACCCCACTTCCATAGAGTCTATTCTGACTCACTGCCATCCTAGAGAATAGATAACATCAACTTTTTTCACTGATCAGCTGGTGGGTTTGAACAAGAACTTTGTGGTAAACTGTCTAATGTTTACTCAACCATAACATCAGTGTTTCCAGAAATGGAAGGGTAGCAACTCCTTGAAGGATCCCACATGACTGTCATCTTGGCATCTATTTGGTTTCCTAAGACTTAAGTTGAGAGGATATGCCAATGCAGTTTATGCTACAGTGCCCTGGCATAACACACCAAGTGCATTTAAGAAATCTAACATTCTACCTTTGCTTTTTCATTTCTTTCTCTGCAAAAAAAATTATATGCCTGTTATAATAAAATGTTATCCTTCGGTTACTCATTTAATATAAATGCATGACAACAGAAACAATATAGAAAAATCAGTATATTTAAGTTTGACTTAACACAAAAAGGATTGTAATTCCCTCAATTCAGTGAATAATTTTCAATTAGATGCATCTGTTATGGATTTAAACCCTTACCCTCCTCAAAAAAAAAAAGTGGAGATTTTAATCTGCTGTGTCGGTGAGTATGCCCTTACTTTAAAAAAGTGTATTTGCAAGGGTAGCTAGTTAATATGAGGTCCTACTGGTTATTCCTTCTTGGGGGTGGAGACACTATCTCTTTCTGTACATTCCCTTGAAGACACTTGCTTGACAAGGTTGCCTTCCTGTGAGATGTCCCTGAGAAGAAGCCGCATGGAGCCATCCTTATGCAGCCCTTGGTGCTAAGGAGCCATGGGGAGAAAACCACCTCCCCCCCCCACCCCCACCCCCGTCGCCCAGCACTGAGATGCTTCTGAGATACACGAGACTTGGCACTCACTGGCTGTGATTGTCCTAGTGTCATTTCATGTGCTTCGTGAGTCTGAAGAGGATGGGTATCAGACACATGGGCTAATATGAGATTTATGACGTTGGACTGGACTGGGCTGGGATACTTCTCAATGTTCAGTTGCTCTTGTACACAAGCCTATAAACCTTACAAACATGGATTTGTTTCTCTGTCTACCTGGACTACCACAATGAGGCTTTCTAAGCCCATAAGTTTTAGTCTCAAAACCCCAGAGAGGGAGTTCTACCTGGTCTATTATGATAACTGTAAGTCAGAATTGGCTCTACAGCAGTGACTTTTGGGGGGAATATACAAAAATACTGAATGTCTGTCAGGTGACAAAGCCTCTGCTGCCATCTATAGCAGTCTTTTAGCCTCTACAAGTGTCTTGAAGACCACATATTTCCTTTGTTGTTTGAGTGACAACCCAGTTTGTGGTGCTTTGTTATAGAAGCACTGGAAAAATAATGCAATATAAATCATGGGATAATGAGTCAAAAGGAGAAAACAGGATTCAACATTTGAACACAATGGCTATATTGCCATCTAAATTAAATTAAGTAATAATCTTAATTGTTAAAATAGACAAACATGAAGTCAGGAGGAGTATTTGCTCAAAATAATTGCACAGTTAGATGTTAAAAGCATATATTTTCTTTGGCAGCAATTAAAGTATTAGTGACACATTAACAGTTTCGATATTAATTTGCAAGATCCTTTTCATTTATAGAATGTTGAATGTGTGAAATTTTAATTTTTCCAACTTTCTACAAAGTTTGATGTCAATATATAAATGATATATAAATTGACTTCTGAGAAATTCTGGCAGCTACAGCTTCCCTGACGTGAAGAGCTGAGTCCTGTTAGCACTGGCAGCTGGGTTTATGTACACTCCCCAGTTATGTCTCTTTCCTGACCTCTTCATTGCCTCCTGTCTTCGCTGTGGTGACAGCTGCTCAGCTGTATTGAGGTTTTTGTCTATTATTTATTATTTATTATCAACCACAGCTCAGCAGAGTTAAGTAGCAGTATCTACTACACGTAATTGTGCTGAACAAATTCCTCGCCCGACAGCCTTGATCGGGAGTGCAGGCTACAAGGACACCAGAGAGCACCCAGTCAGCACCACCAGGAGCAGCAGTGAAGCTCCCCGTCCTGAACAGCGTCTTCCTTATCTCTTCTTCACAGGAGGAGTGTGAAGGATGTAATGTCAGAATTCATTAGAAGACAAAGTTAATGATGAAAGGCACATATCATGTAATTTTAAATAAAGAGCATGCATTGAATGTATTTTTTAATGAATTTTAACAAAAAGGACACTTGGTCATGAATCATAATGCGTAAGTTTAGCAGGCATAAAGTGAGTGAAATTAATCCAATGATTAAATATATGTATACATATGTAATTCCTGCTAAGCATTCTGTTGGCAATATGCCACATATTTTCATCTTGTTTGGTATTATCATGGTTTGATTTTATTTCAACCAATTTGATATATTTCCAAATTCTATGGTGATAATTCTTTGACCAAATTATTATATTCATTGTTCATAATTATTTAATCATCTTATTGCTATTGGGGTCTAATAAAATTATATTTTGTATAGAGAACATACTCTTTATATTACCATTATTTTATGATGGTGTAACTTTTTTTTTCCAGTGGTACAGTTGACTATGTTTCATTTACGGTACTGTTAGTATTTGCTCTTAAATGCATAAACATTAGTGATTGTTATGACATCACGATTAACTAGGCTGATGTCATTACAAAACATTTCTAATTTTCTTGTTGTTTAGAATATTTTAACAATACCAATTTTCTTATATTTGCATGGGTGTCTTTTTTCCCTACTGAACATCACTGTAGGGATAATGTGTATCTCCTCTCTCAGCATAAAGTTGAATTTTATTTATATTTTTGTCTAAGTGTAACAGGTTTTAAGTTGCAGAGGCTAATCCATTGCATTAACAAAATAACTAATAGGGTTCCCTGTTGGTCTGGGGAGACTAGAAAAACAAATTCATAGACACTCATGTGTGTAAGAAAGATTTATATACAAGAGCAATTGAATATTAAGCAAACATCCCAGACCAGTCCAGGTCAAGTCCATATGTCTGATATTAGCCCACATACATGTCTGAGGCCAATTTATAAAGTCCTCTTTGGACTCACTAAACACACACAATACTGCTGAATGCAGGAAGATCACAGACCAGTGGGTGCAAAGTCTTCTGGATTCAAGAAGTATCTCATCATTGGCAGAAGTGGTCAGGTGGCTCTCCTGTTCCCAGGCACAGGGTCTATCAGCATAGTGCCATGTGTCTTCTTAGTGTCTTGTATGTCTCTCATGAAGTGAGGAGAGAGAGAGAATGTGTGTCCCGCCTCTAAGGGGGAATATTCAGAATCCTCAGGGAAAGGCCTCGCCCACACAGAGGCCTCATTGGCTTTACAATGATCCACAGGCCAGACTACCCCCCTTCATTCATAATACTCTCAAATTGACAACAGATTATATAAGTACCGCAGGTTCTGTTCTGTTCTAACATATTGCTAGTCATTTTTCTGTGTTTTTGATCATTTTCTTCCAATATGCAGGCTTTTTCTACTTCACCCTAACATTTTTTTCATTCATATATTGACTTTGAAACTATACACAATGCATTGAATATTCTAGGTTGCTGTCATTAGGTTTTGTATTCTTAACAGATTCATCCATAACTTTTGTATTCTAAATATCCATTTACTCTTCCTACTGTATGCCTTTTTTGGTGTTACTGATGTGGCAATACATATACTGCCCCCTGCCAGCCCGCCCACCACAAACACACACTCACAATGTGTCTGCTCTTGCTGGGCGCCATCAAGTCAGCACTGACCCATAGAAACATGGTGGGTCACAGCAGAAGGGAGCACTTCAATGCTTTAGCAATTTTTCTCTTTGCTGGAACCCATTCATACAGCTGCTGTGTCAATCCATCTTATCAAGGATTTTCCTCTTTATATATAATACTGACCATATGACATGTAACTACATG
This sequence comes from Nesogale talazaci, assembly GCA_004026705.1. Classification (NCBI taxonomy): domain Eukaryota; kingdom Metazoa; phylum Chordata; class Mammalia; order Afrosoricida; family Tenrecidae; genus Nesogale; species Nesogale talazaci. Next base: position 46,686 of record PVJH01005184.1, read on the forward strand.
ACTATAAGAGGACAAGGAAACATATATTGCTAAAAAATAACAGACTTCTCAAAGTCAGCATTTCAAAACTACCAGGTGCACTATGAAGCAAAGATGAAACTCTCAAATTACAGTCTCAGAGACTCCCATGGAGAGTTCTACTCTGTCTTATAGGGCTATAATGGGTCAGTATCAATTGAATAACAGTAAGTTTTAAAAATAATGAAAAGAATAAAAATGTGAAGCTATTATTTTTCAATATATTATCAATTGATAACTATATGAAGGCTTTGTATGTACCATTAACACTTATTTGATAGAAAGATGAAGTTTTCTATGCCTCTAAGGATTTCCAGTCATGAAAATCCTCTGAAGCAGTTCTGCCCTGTCTGGTAAACTTGAAGTGACTAAGAGATAAATGATTGGCTCAATGGCAGTAAGTGTTATGTTCTGGTTTGCTTTTTCATCAAAAACAAAATAACAGCAAAAGCAACTTTCGCTACCATATCAAATATATTTATTTCACCCAGACAATGTAGTTATATGAAAACAAAGAAGACAGTATTGTGGTCCAGAAGAAGTATTTAAAACAAAAAAAAAAAGATAGCAAAATAGCAGAACCAACATATGTTCCAGTGAAGGAATGGATAAAAAAACTGTGGTGCATATATACAATGGAATATGAACTCATATACAAGAAAACTATGACTCTGTGAAGCCTATCATAAAATGGATAAACCTGAAGGACATCTTGCTGAACAAAATTTGGCTATCATAAAAGAACATTGATTGAGGCCACTAATTACAAAAGTTAAAGGAAAGTTTTTACCCCAAAAGAAGAAGTCTTTGACTGCTAGTGTAATGGGTTATGAAGTTACTGCTAAACTCCAGGCCAGCTGAGACTGGTAGTTTAGTGGTAGTTTGCAGGACTGCAAGCCACAGGGTTGACAGTTCAAATCCAGCAGCAAGGCTGAGATTGCTATTCCCACCAGGGCAGTGATGCGACAAAAAATAAATAAATAGATAAATAAGTAAAAATAAATAAACTCCAGGCCAACTTTTTCTCACCATGGAAAAAGGGTGAGCAAAAGGTGAGTCTGTTTGTTCATAAACAAAATTAAATTGTCCTCTAAATTCACTGTCTGTCAAAATTGACTTAGTGGCAGTGCTTAGATGTAGGTAGGAAAATGAAATTAAATTACTAGACAGAAAGTAAATTCAAAATTGGCAAAGGGAACAGCTATAGATAATAGGAGGGAAGTTAGAAAAAAGGTATAACGGGCAGGGCAGACATAATACGGAATGCAAGAGTTAGAGATAAAGTACACATCATATTCAAAATCCCAGAATAATGGTAATCTATGTGTGGATGTATGAATAATAAATTTGAAAGTGAGTAGAATATACAAATAAATGCATATAAATTTCATAGGGGATATTTGTATGTATGAATTTTTATTTGATGCAAATAAATCCATGGATGTGGTAGAGTATACAAGGAAAAGGGAAGCCTAAGTATTTCATAAGAGTTTAACACAACCAAAATAAATACATAATCCTAAATGACAAAAATTTACAAATGAGTACATGGTTATTGGAAAATATACATGCTGAATAGATGTGGGAAAGTGAATAGGTCCATATGAATATATAGAAAATATGGCTATCATTATGTTTGGATTGTTGGTAGGTAAGGTCCAATAGGTTTGGATTCAGAGCAATCCTACATAAAGCAGAACAAAACACTCCCTTGCCCTTTGCCCTCCCGACAATTGTTCTTATGTTTGAGTCCATTGTTGAGGTCACTGTGTCAGTCCATCTCTTCGAGGGCTTCCTCTTTTTCACTTTCCCTCTACTTTACCAAGTATAAATGGCCTTCTGTAGGGACTTGTCTCTCTTGACAACAAGTTTAAAGTATATTAGATTAAGTTTCATCATGCTGGCTTTTAAGGAGCATTCTGGCTGTCCTTATTCCAAAACATATTGGTTTGTCATTTTAGCAGTCAATGGAACTTTCACTATTTTTCTCAAGCACCACAATTCAAATGCCAGAAGTAGGCACAATTCAAATGCATCCTTCTTCAGCCATCTTTATTAACTTATTCAACCCTTATATGCTAATGAGGCAATTGAAAATATCATGGTTTGGGTTTTTGGTCTTTAATACTCTTATCTAAAGAAGACATGTGCAGCAGCTTCGCCCAAAGTAATTTTTCTTTGGAAGTCTTAATTACTGTTTCTATGAACATTGATTGTGAATCCAAACAAGACAAAACAATTGACAACTTCAAGCTTTTCTCCATTTCTCCATTCTTCGTGTAACTCTGTAGTATAGTCATGAGATTTGAGTCTTCCTTCTATTGAGTTGCAATCCATACTGAAGGCTGCAATCCTTGGGCTTCTTCAGTAAGTGCTTAATAGTTTTAATTATGCTGTACAAAAAAGGCTGTGTCATAGGCGTATCATTTTTAGATAGTATCATAACCTTCCGGTAGTCCTTTTGCAACATCCTTCTTCTGAGAAGCCCACTTCTCTGATTATTTGCTGACACAAAGATTGACAAAGCACGGTATGAGTATTCTACTGCCACTCACATCTTCCCAGATTCTCAATCATGCAGGAGTTTCTGGTTCAGTCCATGCAATTGCATCTTGATTCATACACAATTTCTACAGGAGCACAATGAAGTGATCTTGAATTTACCATTCTTCTAAAGGCTATTCATGGTTTATTGTGATCCACAAAGTCTAATGCTTTAGTATAGTTAATTACATACAATAACATTTTGTTCTGGTATACTCTGTTGAGCCAAGATACAGCTGACTATACTCATGATATTACTTGTTCCAAGTCCTCTTCTAAATTCAGTCTGAACCTCTGGCTGCTCCCTAACAATGTACTGCTGGATGATCCTGAGAAAGATGTACTTGCATTTGAGAACAATGGTATTGCTCTGTAAGTTGAGCATTCTGTTGGGTCACCTTTCTTTGGAATGGGTACAATTATGAATCTCTTCCAGTTAGTAGGTGTGTTAGTCCGGATAGACTAGAGGAACAAATTCAAGGACATGCATATCGATATAAGGAAAGGGTTTATATACAAAAGGAATGCGGCATGGAGAAAGCATCCCAGCCCAGTACATTCCAAAGTCATAAGTCCGATATTAACCCATATCACCGAATTCAGTCTATAAAGTCTTCTTCTGACTCAAAAAGTCACAGGTCAGTGGGTGCAGAATCCTGGTGCTGGCAGGGCACCTCGCCTCCAGGGCTCAGGGTCCATCAACAGCAAAAGCAACTCATTGCTGGCAGAGGTCTCCATCTGGCCACCCCAGCTTCAGAGGTCTGGCTCCATCAGGGCAAAGCTGTGTGGTCTCTATGCCAACCCCTCCAGCTTCTCAAATGCTGTCAGCTTGTCTTGTCCTTGATTAATCGCCTCTCCAACTCCCAACAACTGAGGAAGATAGCTTCTCATCTTTACGAGGGAAATATTGCGAGATTTCCTAGGAGTCTCAGGTGAAAGTCATGCCCACACAGAGGCCTCATTGGCTACTCAATGGCTATCTCCAAATTAACAGACCAGACACCTCCCCTACATTTCAATCATAAAATTAACATAAGCACATGGCTGCCACAGTAGACCAAGTAGCTATATTCCAAATTTCCTGGCACAGGAAACAACAAGCTTTCAGTGCTTCAATGCACTGTTGAAGAATTATAAGTAATAGTTCATCAATTCCTGAATTTTGATTTTGACTAGTGCTGGACATGTAGATTTGTTTTCCCTTCAGAACTACTGGCTCTTGCTCATATGTTAGCTTTTGAAATGGTTGAATGTAGATCAACTCTTTTTGGTTCAGTGACTGCATATTCTTTCCATCTTTATTTGATGCTTCCTGCATCATTCAAAATTTTGCAAATAGCATTTTTCAAGATTGCAAGTCAGGCTTGAATTTTTCCTTGAGTTTGTTTCATTTATAATATGATAAGTATGTTGTTCTTTTTTGGTTTTCTAGATCTTTGCACATTTAATTACAATATTTTACTTGGCCTTTGTGACCTGCCATCTGAAATTTTCTTTTGAGAAACAATGACTTCATTATTTCTTCCCATTGCTTTAGCACTCTATGATTAAGAGCAAATTTCAGAGTCTCTTCTGACAATCTTTTTTTTTAATCAGATCATTTTGTTGGGGGCTCATACAACTCTTATCACAATCTATACATACTTCCATTATATGCCAAGTGCACTTATACATTTGTTGCTTTCATCATTCTGAAAACATTTGCTTTCCACTTAAGCCCATGGTATTAGCTCCTCACTCCCCCCTCCCCTCTCCCTCATGAAGCCTTGATAATTTATAAATTATTATTTTTTGTAATTAATCACTATGATTTATTTTTTCATATTAATAGTGCCTTATTTATTTTTTATTAAATCATTTTATTGGGGTTCATACATTGCTTTTCACAATACATAAACATACTGTGCCAGACACCTTCACATGTCAGCTGCCATTATCGTTCTCCAATCATCCGCCTTTTCCCTTGAGCCCCTAGTATCGGCTTTTCCATCCCTTCCCACCTTCCCCTGCCCTCTCCTGCCCACCAACCCTCAATACTCTATAAACTATTGTTGTTCTGTCATATCTTACACTGCCCGACCACTCCCACAACCCTGATGCCCATCCTTCAAATCGGAGCTTATGTGTATATCCTTGCAATTAGTTCCATCTCTCTACCCCACCTCCCCTCCACCCTCCAGCAGCTCCAATCTAACCGCTGGCCTGAAGAGGCTCATCCATCCTGGTTTCCCCATATCTCCAGCTCCCCTCTCCACAAGTGTACCTTCTCCAGTCCATCTGGATTTGTAAGGTAGAGTTGGGACCAAGAGGGTTGGGGGAAAAGAAGGTTTCAGGAACTACAGGAAACTTGTGTGCATCATCACTGCCTGGCTGCCCCATGACAATAATTTATAATAAATATAAATTATTATTATTTGTCATATCATACACTATCTGATGTCTCCCTTTACCCACTCCCTGTTGTTCATATTCCATAGAGGAGGTTATATGTAGAACTTGTAATTGGTTTCCCCTTTCTAGGCCACCTTTCCTCCATGCTCTAGCTATCGCCACTCTCGCCACTGGTCCTGAAGGGATCATCTGTTCTGGAATACCAGTGTTTCTGGTTTCTATCTGTACCAGTACATCCTCTGGTTTAGCTGGATTTGTAAGGTAGAAATGGTATCAAGATCGGGGGGCCATTTAGGAACTAAAGGAAAGTTGCATATTTCATCATTGCTACACTGCACTCTTACTGACTCATCTCCTCCTATTGACCCTTCTGTAAGGGGATGTACACTTACCTACAGTAAGGGGGTGTCCTTTTACTTACAGACGGGCTTCCACTTTTATTTTTCTTGTTTTCCTTTCCCTTTAATTACTTTTGCTTTCTCCATAAAGATTGTTCTCAATAGCCTCCCAAAGTTCATCACGTTTCCTGTCATTACTGTTCAATGAAACCAATATGTTCTAGAGATTTCATCAAAATTCAAGGTCATATTTGAGCTCTTTTGGACTTCTTTTCATTTTCATCAGCTATAACCTGAACTTAGAGAGTAGCAATAGTTGGTCTTTCCTACAGTTAGCCATATGTCTGACTGATCTTAAGCTTCTCCTTTGTCTCTTCCCACAGATGTAGTCAATTTTATTTCTGTATACTCCATTTGCAGAGGTATAGTCAATTTGTGTGTGGTTGAAAATAGGTATTTACAATGAATGAATAGTCTTGCAAAATTCTATCATGTGATTTCCAGTTTAATTTCTAACACAATGACTATATCTTATGATAGTTCTCCTCCCTCTTTATTTCCAAGTTTTGCATTCCAAGTGTCATTGATTAGCAATGCATATCAATTACTTATTTAATAAATTTCCCTCGAAATATATTGCTATAATTCTTAATTTCATCACCACTAACTTTTGTTGTTGGTGCATAAATGTGAATAACTATTGCATTGATTAGGTTTCCGTGATGGCTGTTCGCTAAAACTCCACAAGAGACAAGACTGTACTTCAAGATTTATTTTGAAATGTCCTTCCTGACAACAAATAGCAATATCCTTCCTCTTGATTATATCATTTGTAGCATAGTAAATCACATGGTTTTTAATTCAAAATATCCAATAATAGTTTGTTTCATCTTATTAATGTGTACTATATGTTTATGCTTTCCTTTTCATTTTGAAAACTTCTAGTTTTCCTAGATTCATTCCTTACACATTCCACTTTTTATTTCGTTTTATTAATTCTTATTTTTAATTAGGAGTTAATAGATATATCATATTGTTTCATCATTCAATCATGTCAAGCAGTAATGTACAATTGCTACCTAAATCAGTTTCCAAACATTCATGTCAATCCTGGTCTCCTTGGTTATCGTCTCCTTTTTACTCCCTTCCTCCCAAGCCATGGTCCCACCCTCCTCAAACAGACCTAATCCTCCTTGTTGGCCCTATAAATTCATTAATCCTTAGTTCATCTACCAAAAACCAGAAAAGCATAAAACACAAACTTAAGAAAATAACACAGTACCATTGAGCTAAACCCTAATAGGAAGAAACAAAACAAAAGTACAGAAAATGTTGAAATCCATATCAGGTTCAGAGTGAATCAGATCAGGGAATCAACCAAAAAGGTTTTAAGTGTTCAAGGCAGGCTTATCTTTTGGTCTTCTGTACTCTTCTCTCCAATTCACACTGCTTAATAGTCACTTTGTTCCCATCCCTTAATTACAGATAACGGAAATTCACTGGACTTTAATTCCCTGTAGCTCCCACAAATATATGTTGGATTCCAATTGTCACCCGTAGCCTCTACAAACTGGATTCTCGCAATTTAAGCTTTGATACTAATCTCTCCCTCGACCTGGATGCATGACTCACCATCCTTCAGGGACTGGCGATGGTGTGCTTCTTTCAGGTGGACATAGTTGACAGCTCACTTAGTTAGCTGATTCTTCGGAGACAACCATTTCCCACCCCAGATGCTATTGTATGTGATTGTTGGGCACCATCTAATTTCTGTACTGTGTTATCCATCATTACTCAATCGTTCGGTAGCATGCCTAAAGAAAGTGAGGTAAAGATGCAGCAAGCCTTGCCTCTGAGGACCATTCTGGTTGCCTTTCTTCCAAGATCAAGTTTTATGTTCTTTTGATATTTTGATGAACTTTCAAAATCCCTTTAATATTCTTTGTCACAACCATAATTCAAATGCATCAACTCTTCTTTGGTCCTCCTTATTCGCGGTCCAACTTTCATATGCACATGAGATAATGAAAATGTGGTTTGTGTTAGATCAACCTTAATATTCAAAGTATTCTCATTTGTTTTTCTACACATTACAGAGATCTTGGGGACTACAAGTATATCTATGTATATAGTGGAGCATAGAGTTGGAAAATTATGAAAATTGATTAGCCATTAACAAATACCTCCAGTCCGTATCATTAAGTAAAACAGCACACAAGCCTATAAAGTGAATAATAACACCAGTGAGAAATTTACTTCTTAATATTGGAACCAAAATGGCAGCTCAGATTTGCCTAAAATCCAAGCTCAGAAAGAAGGACAAATGGAAAAAGAGAATCCATGTAAAAATGTGAAGAGGGCTGTTACATTGTGGAGATTGCAACTAATGTAACAAAACATTGTCTGAACATTTTTAAATTTAAAAAGCTAATTTACTTTTGTCCAATCTATAATAAAATAAATTTATAAAATAAAAGGGGAAAATCAAATTCTAATTGTGGAAATAGAACAGTAGCATGTGTTACACTGACACTTCTTGAGATAAATAGATATAAATTTAACCTAAGTTTGGTAAAACTCTATTTAAATTTCTGGGGACAATTGGAGATGTCTGTGTATCTTTTTCTTATTGTGGTTGTTTTTCCTTACTCTTGGTTGTTTTTCCTTACTCTTTGTGCTTTTAGATGCTTGAGATACATTTGGTAATCCACAATTTTATCTTCTGTGAGGCTTTGAAAACATATTTGTAAAGTCAAATTGGCAAGCATGATTTTTCTCCTGAAAAATAGACAAAAAGCTTAGTCAAAATTCCTCAAACAGTGAACATTCCTCAGATGGGTCTTGATAGTAGATTGATTCAATGCAACACAGATGTTCAAAGACTGGGGTCAAGTAAAACTCATACTATGAATATACCTTTGAGAAGCCTATTAATATTAATTCTGTCAGATATACTGAACATAAATAGCTTTGGTAGCAATCCATCAAGTAATTGTGATGACAATTTTCTGTCAGGGTCAAGTCTGTGCCAGAGTGCTATTAAATATCATGTATTAGTGGCATAAATCCATATATCTATTTCTAAATTGACCTTCCCCCTTAGCTCATATCTGTAGATTCATGGATGTTTCATTACACTAAACTGACAGGAGAGAAGAGAAAGGCTATTGACCCCAATTTGCATGAGTCAAGTTGATATTCTCATTATTTTAGAATATGCTCACTTAAAGGTCTAGTTCTTGGTGTGGAGGTAGCATTTTAAAAATGAGACTGCATACCAATGAAGCAAATGATGCCAAGTAGAGTTGAAGAAGAACAAGAACAACAAGGAGAACAAGAACAAGAATTAGTGTATGAGATCACTGTCATCTCAAAAAAAATTAAGAATATGTCTTCACCCCAGAAGAAATAGTCTTTGATGATTATCTGGAGCAGGAAGGAAAAGGAAGGAAGAAGAAGTAAGGACTAGTGGGGGTAGATAGATGTTAACTTAAGTGAATAGGAATGTACTATCCTATAAATGAAAAACAGAAGGAAAGAAAAAAAGATGGACGCAAGGGATGCCATCGGGAGATTTGCTAAGTTCTTGAATAAATAAAGAATGATGGTCTCATGTTTACACACACATAAGTCAAAACAAAAAGTGTTTTTTAAGTTATGATTTTATTGGAAGAATCAAGTCTGATATTTCTGAGAAATTCAGACAGATGATAAATATTGTAGGCAGTGAGCGTTCAGTCAAACCCGTGTTATTCACCAGAGTGTCGGTAAATTATTTCACTCAGTGTTTCAAGTGTAGACATATTATGATATAATTGAAAATAGGAGCAAAAGTATAGATCGTTTTACATGGAAAGTGTCTTAGATTAGCTAAAGTGCTGCTTGAGGGTCAGACAAATCTATAATTAATGTTGTAGAGAGAGATGATAAAGATTAATTCCTCTTTAGAGCAATACTGAAGAAGTGAAAACCCCATTTATCCAGAGTTGGGATGAAATACCTTATAAATTAACAATAAGCAATATTAGAAACTAAACATATTTTGCTTTCTTGTGAACTGCCAAAATTTTAAATAGAAACTTAGGTAAACAAAAGATAGACAATTATAGGAGTGTGAAATATATATATATATATATATATATATATATATATATATAAAATAAGACACCATATGATTAAAAGTACCACAAAATATATATTCTATAAGCAAAAGAAAAAAGTGTTTAAAGTATTTTTTCAAAGAAAAATACTCTGGAATCATAATTATTTAATAAGTTAGTCTATATTAGAGAAGCTCATTCATATACATATGTGTATAATAGAGAATTTTATATGAGAGTAATTCTATTATAAGAAAATATCTTAGCCCAGTTCATAATAAGTCCAAAAATCTGTTATTAGCCCACATGTTTGATACATGTATAAATTCTTCTTCAGACTCATGCAGCACATACAATTGTGCCAAATGCAAGAAGATCAAGAGCTAATTGGTGAAAAGGCTTGTGAATCAAGTGGCAGTGGAAGCATCTCAACCCTGGCCGGGGTCTCCATGTTGCCCCTCCGGGTTCAGGGCTCTAGTGTAGCTCCATGTGTCTTTTCAGCAGGAAGATGAAGCAGAGTCTGGCTGTATCTGCCCTCTAGAGAGCTATTTATATCCGTGGTGCCTCTAAATGAGGTCAAACTGCAATCTGAGTGACAGACTAGAAGCTACACCTTCACAAGTTGACACCAGGTTATGTAACTACCACATATAACATTTCCAACCAATAAAGAAAGATACAAGGGCAACTTATAAAACTAAAAGCAGGCTGAGCCCTGGGGGAGTAAAGGTTGTGTGCGGAACTGTGGCCCATTGGGTTGGTGGTTCAAATCCAGCAACAGCACTTCAGGAGCAAGATGGGCCTCCTACTCCCACCAGAGGTCAGTGATGCCTCAAAACAACAAAAACAACAACAAAAACTAAAAGTAGAAGTGTTTATAATGGACACTTTTATTTAAGTAATAATATCATAAGAATAACAAAGAATACCATGAACCAAAGTCCAGTGTATTATGGCTATAATCGTTTTTTTATATAAATCAGTCAAACAATCCAGAAACTTGCCAAAGAAAACAATAAACATCCACTACATAGCATTCAAATGCTGTAATCTTTGTGGGACTGTCTTCACTAAAGTATTACTTGCTTACAATATCAATGATATAGTTTTATAATTTGAGCATTCTGTTGGGCCACCTTTCTTTGGAATGGGTGCAAATATGGATCACTTTGTTTCAATTGGCAAGCTAATTTCCAAATACCCTGTTATAGATGAGTGAGTGATTCCACTATTTCAGCAGCCTGTTGAAAATGTTCAATTAGCATTCCAACAAGTCATGGAGCATAGCTTTTGACTAATTTCTTCTGAGCAGCTTGAAGTTTTTCCTTGAATACAATTGCTTCTTGCGGATATGCTACCTCTTGAAATGGTTGGATGTTAAGAAGTTCTTTTTGGTTCAGTGACTCCGTGTATTCTTTTGATCTTCTTTTGACACTTGCTGCATTACTCATTATTTTGCAAATGGAATTTTTCAAGACTGAATTTTAGGCCTGGATTTTTTTCTTGAGTCCTTTCAGTTTATAATATACTGAGCGTGTGCTTCCTTTTAGGTGTTCTAACCATAGGTCTTTGCAGATTTGACTATAATAATTCTCTTGAACTGCCTAGATGGGCAAACCTAGGTTCAAATTAAAAACAAAACAAAAGATATTTACCTACTTCAGTTAACTGAGACAGTAGTACAGTGTTTGAATGCAGTCCTTTCACCCAGCGTGATGCTTTTCAATGTATCTCTTTATTTCAAAATTAGTAACTTTTTATTGTGTCTATTTATGATAAAGGCCAGAATTCAAAGAGAGTGTGAATATATTTATGTCTTGAGTCCTTTTGGACACCCGATCCAAGAGTTCAAGCTTTTGCTCTCACTTTCGCTGACATCAGTATATTTTAATCTCAGACTCCTCAACACAATAGCTCTGCGGCTCTCTGTTGGATCTCTCTCTATATATGCTCACATATACATACTAACACATACATTTTCACATACACATGTACACCTCACACACACATATCTGTGAGCAGACATTCCATGCATCCTGGTTACAAAAAACAGATATAAATGAATTTTATTCAACATCATTCATTTATTAGGAAGAGATCCTGTTCATGTCTATGGCACTTGATTCAAAGACTTCATTTAGTAATGAAAAGTTTACAGTAGGACAAACTTCTCTCCTTAAACTATTTGCCATAAAGTAACAAGGTATGAGAGTAACAATAAAACCAGAAAAATTATATGGTTAGTCACTTGCAATGGTTTGGCAAATGGTGCATAGATCTTACCAGTGAGATGTGTTTACATGCACATACTCAAGTCTCTGAAGAGACTCAGATTTAAGAAGATTGCAATCTTAAATGAGCATCCATGTATTTTTGGGTGTGTTTTCTGAAGGCAGCTTTCTGAGAATGAGTATTTAATTAGATCCAACAGAGTGCTTGAGAAGTCCTATTCTAAATTCATTCAGGGTAAATTGGATTTATCCAGTTGTTCAGGGTTTCCATAAAATTTCCAGCTGATATGATGTTGTCCAAAACACTTGTGGTATTTTTCTGCCAGTATAGTTGCTAAGAATCTGTTTGCTTTCATTTCATGACACTGTAACTACTCTGCATGGCTGCTATGTGCATATTTTGCTTTCAAAATTAACAAAAAGATATTTGTTGTGCTGAAAACAAGATGTGTCTGGCAAAATATATATTTTAACATAACTCAATATTGAACTGATAGTTGAATAGTCACAGAATCTTTGACTTTCTTAGCACTATTATTTCAAAACTATTTCTGTTATCCAAAATTTTGCCTTTAAGAGTAAAATAAATAAAGGATTGATTTGAAAAATAACTTCCACCAAAATTTTTAGTTTTATTTCTGATAGGATCTGTGTTTTCTCCCCCCCGCCCCCCGAGACCGAGCACTGTTATACAGAAAAAAAAAACAGTTGAACAGTTTATGTTTTATCTAAATATTTAGAAATAAAGTAAACTACCATAACACCACAACTTACTATACCTTACCATAACTTATTTGAATATGTGCACTTGTATGCATGTATTTATTTATATCCTGATCATTGCACTTACTATCAAATTACTCACTTTTGTGCAACTATATCTAAAAATCCATAGAGTTAATATCTAGCATGATTTGACTGGTAGTTATGCATATTTTATCTGTCTGGCTCATGTACATTGCCCATTTCGATTCTAAGTAACATAGTGCTCTGATTTTCTTTATCTGAAGAAAACATTTCCTGCTTGAACAAGATAAGATATGATATCAGGAAGACCTGGAAGTCTGCCATGAGTGAAGCATGAAACAAGAAATTGAAGGATTCAAAACTGCTTGAGATCATATGCCATGGAACTAGGGCACAAGTTTGTCTGTATTTAATGAATGTTTTAAAAATTTTTATGAAAGTAATGTTCAGGTATGAAATTCTAATACTATTCATAATAATATGTCTATGGCTTAAATATCTTATAAAACATGAAAAGTAGTCTAATTTAGAAGAATTTGTTGTTGATAGATGCTACTAAGATATTTCCAGATAGAGGCTACTAAGATATTTCCAACTTAAAGTGACTTATTCACATTGCAAGAAAAAGGACCCCTGGTGCTTAATCATCCTCACAATGATGTTTCAGGCACTGGGTCAATCAGCCTCATTGAAGGTCTTCCACTTGCTCACTGATCCTGCAGGTATGATGTCCTTTTTCAGCAACAGGACTTTCTGGAGACCATGTCCACAGTTTATGATACAACATCTCACCATCTTCTTTTCTAATGAATATTCTTTCTGACTGTGCTTCTTTCAAAACAGATGGGTTTGTTCTTCTGGTGATCCACGGAACTTTGAATACCTTTTATCCATAACACAATTCAAAGGTATCCAGTAGGCTCAAGTTTTCTAATGCATTGTCCAAATTTCACATGCATATGAGGTCCTTAAATTCCATACTTTCAGTTAGTCTTCAACCAGACATATTAGCTCTTCAAAGTTTTAAAGAATCCTTCAACAGTTACTTGCCCACTGAAATTCATCCTTGATTTCTTAAAGCTGCTTTCATGAAGGCTGATTGTGTATCTCAGTTAAATGAAACCCTAGAGTGTTTCAATTTTTTATTCATTGTCTAGTAATCCTGGTGTGAGGATATGTGTGTGTATGTGTGTATGTATATATATATATATATTTATATTTATATTTATATTTACATATATAATTTCAAGTTCTTTCTTTAGGAAACAAGGTTGTGTTATTTGCATAGAACAAACCGTTAATAAGTCCCCAACCTGGATCTCACATTCTTATTTAGATTTTTTATCTTCTTGGATAATTTGCTTAGCTTATAAAGCAGGACTCATGATCATAGAGTCCATGCTGACTCAGAGTGACTCCTGTGGATTTTTGCAACTGTAACTTTTTACAGTTGAAAGGCCAGTGTTTTTACTGAGTTGCTGGTGGTTTCCAACTGGCAACCTTTCAGGGAGCAGTTCAACCTATAGCCCATAACCATTGTACCACTTGGGTCCTTTGTAAGGCAAGCGGTCATCGCTCTGACACACTAACATTATTTTAAACTCTGCAGTATTTCCTTGTGATTTTTCTTCTTGATCCATGTACAGACTCCACGTGAACACAAACTTTCCAGAATACCTGTTCTTCTCAAGTGTACCCATAGTGGCTATTCATAGACTTGAAGACCTTTATATAGTCAATGAAACATAAATAAACATTATTAGGGAATAGAAAAATTATTTACATTTTTCTCCTTTGTTTCAATTATTGGTACAGGTTCACAAAGACTCACTCACTCATTACCATCCAGTGAATGTTGACACATAGAGACCCTATAACACAGGACAGAACTGTCCCTGTAGGTCTTCCAGACTGTAACTCTACAGGAGTGGAAAACTCCATTTTGCTCCTTTGGTGTTGGTGGTGAATCCAAACTTCTGACCTTGTGATTGGAACCCAACTTGTAAATCCTATGCCTTGAGGGTCCCTTCACAAATATGAATTACCCCATTGTTGTACCTAAAACACGAGAAAATCAGATGAAAGTAGAGACTGTGAAACCCTATAGTGTATGCAAATAGAATCATGTGATTCCAAACATTATCATAACTGAGTGATAAGGACCACTTTCACCAGGATACATTAACGAAAGCATTGCTGTTGGGTTTATCAACAGCAATTAGACAGCCATTTTGGTGTCAATCCCTATGGTGGTGTCCCTCTGTAGACTGGATACATAGCAATGAGATGCTCTGATGACACTATATGCTCAAGAAAGGCATACATATTTATGTATGGTGAGGTCCTCAGGAGGACCACATTGATAATGTTATGTTAAAGTAAAAAGTAAAGTAAAAAAAGTAAAGTAAAAAGCAGGTGTAAGGAAATAAGAGTAAATCTGGGAAAGAGGGTCTAGAAAGAAAGTATAGGAAATCTGAAGCAGAAAGACATTAAAGTACCAGTTATGCTTGAGGAAAAATGAGGAAAATTAAAACTTTACTAGAGTGATCAAACAGTAGATTTCAAGCTCAGAGTCATACTGTTTGAACTTGGTCTTCTCCATAATTGCTGTCATGCTTGCATCCATTATAGCCACTATGTCCATTTCATTGAGAATGAATCAAAGAAAAAGAATTTCTCTCTTTCCCTGACACACTGCTGTACCAAGTGTGATGTTCTCCTTCAAGCACTGCTTTGTCCCTGCAAACATGTTCGAACTACTTGAGACATCTTCTCACCATCCTAGCTTCTACAGAAGCAGCGAACTCTACTGATCCCGAAACAGGTATGCTTATCCTTCGCATTTAATGTTCTTCACCAATATCATAAAATAAAGGCATGATTTTTCTTTCAGTCTTCCAAAATCATTTTACATCTTTCACCTGCATATGAGACTATTTAAAATATTACAGTTTCAGGCAGTTAGGCCGGCCTCAATGCAGCATCATATTTCTGTAATATTTTAAATAAGGCATTTGCAAAACTTTACACAATGCAATGTGTTATTCAATTTCTCATCTGCAGCTTCCATTGATATTAATTTTAAAGCAAAGTAAAAAAGTAAATCTTGTCAACTTCCACTTTTTCTCCAGTTTTCGATGTTGCTTATGTTCTAATGCCTGCCTCTTGGCTTCATTTTCCAATGTGAAGGCACAATCCATAAGGACGACAGTAGTCATCTAATCATCATCAATTAATGGTTTCAGTTCTCATTATTTTCAGCAATATGAGATATATTCCAGGTTCTTAATGTGTTTTCTTCTAATCCTGATGCTAGAGTATTCTTCATGTAGTACAGCTTCTTGGAATATATACTCAGAATGCACATTTAATAGGTATGATAAAATGATACAAACCTTTCCTTATTTTAACTATGCTTTCTTCTGTTGTTCTATCAGACCAACCAGCTTATCCACCTACAGATGTGTGATGCATGAACACAATTACGTTTTTGAGTTTCCTTTCTTTTCAAATGTATCTATAATTCACAGGCATATTAAAATTCACATAGTAGAATGCCTTTGCATTTTAAATAAAACCCAGGTACACATCTTTCACATATTCTATCTTTTTTCTGTGAAAATCTAAGAGGTCAGTAGGAGGCAAAATTTAGATAATTGCGAGACTAACAGTCTTTGATCCTGTAGAATTCTGCCAATCATCATACACCACAATTTACCTGGGAATTGACAAGAGTGAGACCAATAGAATCAATAGTCTAACAATCTCTAACCTTCCTAAATCCCATACTTTGATATATTTATATATTTTAATATATGTATATGTGATATATATTTCTATTATGATATGTAATACCTAGTACTTAATAGCAATAAATGTAAATGTGATGATATTAAAACTGTTTTATATGAATTGGTCTGTAGTATTTGCCATATGTATGGAATCTCCCTAAAATAAAGCACAGTTTTTCAAAGTATAAGGATTAACTAACCAATTTTTTATTTCATTTTAAAATATCATTAAGAAAATTATATTTACTGAATAATATACACTAATCAGGCAATATATAAAACATATAATATTAGTATGATAAGCTAATAATTTTGTTTTTCATGCATTACAGAATTGCTTCCTAGAATCTTTGTTACTCTGTATTTGAACCTGACAGTGACCACTTTGAAAGATCCTAAATTGAATGTCCCTTCTCCCAACAGTTCCTCTATCCCTTCTTTTCCCATATTTGTGATTAACAGAAGCATACACTCTATAAAACAGTTTAATGCAGAGTTAGTGTACAATCCCTTGGCTTTTACAAAGTTTTAAAATAGGATATCATTTATTTTCTAATATTATTAAAAACACTTAATATTGATTATTAAAATCAATTCTCCCTCATGATGATCCATGTATTTCTAAAACCTACTTTTAAAGTAATTTATCAGTTGATTGGGGGCTCTTACGTAAACAGTCCATGCATTCATATTAAGTGGATATGTACAACTATTGCCATCAACCATTTCAAAACAGTGTTTTCCTTATTGAATCCTTTGATATCAGTTCCCTTTTTTTCCCTTCATCCTCCACCTTACCATCCTCACTAACCCCGAATGTATTGTGCATTGCTATTTACACATATTTTGCACAGCCCCTTATTTTCCTTCACCTGTAATTCAGGTATTCACCATCATGACGATCAGTTTCCCCTTCTCCCGCTCCGCCCCTTCGCTCTCTTGAATAATAGATCAACAGTCCTTTCTTTGAAGTGATCTCAACGTTCCAACTGATTGGTCATCAACTGAACCTAATAAGTGGCTTTTTAAAATATGCATATATCCTTTTGGCATTGTAACATTTAATTTTATTATTTTAATAGTGAGCAAATGAGGTTGTGCTTATTATATGTACTCCCACTGTGATTAATGCGAACTTCCATTTTAAGATTGCAGAGTAAGTACTTAATATGCCCCTTCTGGGCTCCATATTGAGAAGTGTCATAAGTCCTAATCTTTAAGTCCATAGTGATAGTGATCCTTGAGTATCTGTTTTATTAATGTGGCAGGATCATGTCAGGAAATATTTGAGTACCCAACATTCTCTGGAATGTGACTGAGGTCCCTCTGTGGTTCCTCAGGGGTGTGAACTGCAGAATAACCATCGTCTTTGATGATGATCATGATAAAAAACCAAAGTCACTGCCGTAGAGTCAATGCTGATCTTCTATGTGTTTCTGAAATCATATCTGCTCACTGGAGCAGCCAGTCCTGCTTGCTTAGTGGAAAAAAAGCAGGAGGCAGAGATCTCTGAGCTGACTGAGACTGGACCTGAACTGCCTATTAGGTGCAGAAAAGATAGGTCCTCTACCTAATAGCTTCACATCTTCATCAAAGTCCCAGTGAGGGGCCCGACACCATCTGGCTAACCCAATCCACCTCCCGTGGCTGTCCTTACCCCATGAGCCTGAGCAGAACACTAGTGCTGAGTCAGCAGGTGGATGACACCAATCTCGTCCTAGTTACCATCCAGACAAGTCCCGGGCCTAGGACCCAGTTCTCTTGGTGACTTGATTTCTTTGTCTTCCTGTTCCTGACTGAGCAAATTAAACCATTATTTACTTTTGGTTCATCGTACTTTACTTTATCTTCTCAAGCTTCCCTTTGTCACTGTCCATCTTTTTAATTTCATCATGTCTTCCATTTGCTTTTGTTTCTCCAACAGCAAGAAGCAAAACCTCTTCTGATACCCATATTGGTCTTTTTTTGCTTTTTACCTAATGACCTTATGGTTCCATCATGAATGATATTATCGATGCAGCCTACATCAGGTCAGGTCTTTTGTCATTTGTGTTCAGTGTGTCAAGTCCATTCTAGAAATGTGGCTACAAATGTCACTGTTTTAGCTCTTGCTGATGTAACTTTCCCAAAATTCAGCTTGAACTTTGATAGACATCATTGATGGTGTGTTTCAGGCAGCAATTAACCTTGTTTTGACTGCTAAGATTGAGTTTCTCCAGTATGTAGTCTCACAAATATTGTCAGTTTGATTTGTGTGTGTTCCATCAGCCAAGCATCATGAGTAGAATCACCATTTGTAGAGAAGGTTTTATGACTTAGTAGTGTCTAGCTAATAACACATAAATATAGCAAATACAAATTTTTGTAGACTGTTTTAAGGAAGAATACTTCAAAAAGAATAGCTGACAGCTTGTCCATGTATGGCTTAGTTTAGCTGAAACTTTATCAAGTATAGTATCTTTTTGTAGTGAATGTAAGTCTCCACATCTACATTTTCATTGGGCAGTCTGTACTGATTTTCTATAAAGAATATACTCTCTCTCTCTCTCTCTCTCTCTCTCTCTCTCTCTCTCTCTCTCTCCTCTCATGTTCAATGTTGTTACCAATGTCATCATTCAAATATATAAATTGTCTTTTTAATGTCCAGCTTTTGTTTTTATTTAAGTTGGTCAGGAGACCATGATATGGAACAAGAACATATAAGTCAACAAAGTGATATGCTTATCTTTTAAAGAAATTAGCAATAGGTCCACTCAGCGCAGTATTTCATTTATTGATTACTCTTGATATAGACAGTTGTAGCTTTTCCAAATAGAATGAAATAACCAACAAGAGTTCTCTCTCCATTCATCAGGATGTGGTTTACAGATAACGTTTTACTATCAAGTGAATATTTTTTCCACTTTAGTTGCAATTCCTGCTACCGATTGTCATCTCACTGCTCCTCTGCAAAGGTGTGACCTTTATTTACCTTTGGGACAGAGAACAGGATTTTGGTATTTGTGTATTTCTTGTGCCTGTACCTATTGCCAGTTCTAGTTGCAGACCTTTCTGGTAGCCAGTCGGTAGTACACTGAAACAATTATACAGAACAAACAAACAAAATAACCACTGATACTGAGATCATTCTCAGAAAAACAAACTTTCTGCCATTGAGTCAGTTCTGCTTTATGGTGACCCAATATAAAAAATGTAACTGTCCATATGGATTCCCGAGACTAAATCTTTACAAGATTTAGATTTACAATGGCTTCCCATTTCTCTAGCACTGTTTCCAGTGCTCCTAAACTTCTGATATTGAGGTTAACTGCCCAACTTCCCAATCCAGAATGTCTTCATTAAGTCTCAAAGGCACTTTCCAGTAAGGTTTATGGGACTTTATGAATCGTTATAGGATCAGAGAGGCTCATGTTTCCTACCACAAAGCTACTTCTGTGTTTGGACCACAGAACTTTCAGTGAGAACAGTATTGCAACTGGCAGTTCAATGAAGCACCAACTGAGTTCCTTGAGGGTATATTGACCATTAGAAATAAATTAAGGGGACTCCCAGCTGTTTTCTTCTCCAGTGCTGAGGCCTCTTGTCAATATGCATTCTTCCATGAATCATAAGAATGGTTTTATGGTTTATTTATACATCTTTTCCAGTTATACATCTTTTCCACTTGAGGAGTAGGAGGATGGAAAATAGTGAGCATACACCAATGTCTTCCAGAACCTGAAGTGCAATTTTAATTTTTTTAACTTGTCATGAAGTTAACTGCAGATGGAATTCTCTCCAAAATATTGTGCATCTAACAAAATAGTTTAGAAGCAAGTTGTTTTCTTTAAAAACTATACTTTTTAAAAACATGCTATTTTATTTTCCAGATCCAGATAATCAACATGAGTGTAATGATGTGAATTTTGATTTCTTGTTTTTCATTTTTTTACTCTGCCAACATACTGTGCTATATATATGGTTTAGATGTATGATATAGAGTTAAAACTGTTAGTGTTCTCAGAAAATGAAAATGAAATCAGCTTTTCAAAAGTTTTTTTTTCTTTTGCTTAGAATCTATGATATCAGTTCATTCATATATGCCACAACAAGACTTCTGAGCATGGAGCTTTTGTGATACCTTTTTAACTAAATGTCAAAAGGTATAATGTTGATGGCTTATGCTGAAGCCCTATGTAATGCAATTTACCATTCCTAGTTTCCCTCCTGTGAGTGCGTGCAGGCACACACACACCATATTTAAAAAAAAAGACTTTCTTTAAAAGATTCAAGATACCATGCAAGTTTTATATCAACAAATTCACTAATGACTTTTATCAGTGAATCCCTCAAGAGTAATGTTGCCTTTAAATGTCAAAGTATAACTCTTTAAACTTCCTAAGAGTAGAAACTTGGTATGAAAAGTTTAAGAGCAAAAGGTGAAATAACATGTTAAAGAAAATTTCTGTCTTTATAGTTCAAGAACCTTCTGCCTCTGTAGTAAGTTCAACAAGGCCCAACCTTATCAAGGCCTACCCAGTGGACTACCACATGTCAAGAATTGGAATCACTTGGTATCTTCTGGTTTCAAATGCAATGAAAAAGGCTATACTCTAATTCTCATGCTCAACTTCCTTATTTACAAGCTTTTAAATACATCATTTTATTTCTTCATATTCAGTCACATTGTAAGAAGAAAACAGTGAATACCGCACAATAATTTATTTGCAACACAGAATAATCTATTCGTAATACCCTTGTGGTGTAAAAAAATACCACAAAGGCACTATTTCCCTATGTCACAATCCTGATGCTTGACTAATAAGAAATCTCAGAATAGAGTGAATGCAAAAAAGAGTAATTAGTTCAGAGAGGTTGCCTGAATTGAACACTTCACATGTTTCTCCTCAATCTATTATTCATTTAATTTTAATAGCATCACATTGAAATTGTGAATGCTATCATTACCTCCATTTTGACCATAACTAAATTGATGCTCATCATTTTGAACTATCTTTGGACATATAGCCACTAAATGGCAAAGTTGGGAATTAAACTTAAGTAAGTCTTTCCTTTTCTGATCACATTTAGATATCTTGTTTGCTGTATCGTGCAATTGCAATTCCAAACTACTGCTGTATCATAATTTCCATCCATCAAATGGGAACTCACACTTGTTTCTTCTATAAGCCTCCATTCAATGCTTCCATATGTATTTAATAGTATTATTTTTCATGTGACTTAGTTATTATAATTTTTTTGAAATTTCCATTTACTATAATTTATGGGCACAAGGCCACAGGAGCACTCTTGGAGCCCGAGATGCTTATGGGGTGACTCCATATGCTGCTATCCAGAGGCCTGCAGCTCCAAATCCAAATCTATCATCAGTAAAAACACGTGGCTTTCTAATTTTGTCAAGGGTTACAGTCTCAGACACCTGCAGGGACACTTCAACTCTGTCCCACAGGGTAGCCCTGCACCAGAATCGACAGGACAGCACTGAGTCTGGTGGTCTTGTTACAGCTCACAAGGTTTTCCTGGTGCAGTTATCCATAAGTGTGTTGATCTTTCATTTCTATATCCATTGGTCATTTTTCAGAATCTACCACATCAATAATGAAATAAACATAACTATAGTATGTCACTTTAAATTTATTTAATATGTACTTGTTATCAAAATTTTAGTCCATTGGCGGCACACTTAAGTGCTTGGTTACTAACTGAATGGCTGGCTCTCTCAATACACTCAAAGGAATGTTGGAAGAAAGTCGCAGTCCCTACCTTTTCATGATTGCTGGTGTTATTGTCATTATAAGGTACCATTGAGATGGTTCTGACCTGCAGTGAGGCTTTTACAGCAAAACAAAACATTGTCAGTTCCTGTGCCATATTCAGAATTGTCCCCATGCAGCAATGCTCCCAATCACCATGTCTTTCTCTTTTTGACTAACCTTTCACTTTCATAATATCTATTTTTGCCATCGTGTCTTTCTCCAGGAATGCGCTTTCTCAAAAATACATCAATCAAAATCTCACTGTCTTCACTTCTAAGGGACATTGTGGCTGTACCTCTTTCTTCAGTTACTTGCTCATTTTTCTGGGAGCCAATGGTAGATCCAACATTTGTTGCCAACACCATAATTCAAAAACACCAGCTATTCTATACCACACCAAGCCTCTGAGCCTATGATGCCTGAATGTGGACGCCGGGGTTATAAAGAAACTGGAGATGTGACTGTGGGGGAGGTGCTTTCTCACAGCAGGGTCAGCCATGGTGATGTCTGGGATCTTCATTTGCTGACTGGCACAACTCAAGGCAAGAAGAAACAACTGCAAAACTCTAATAATCATGGGAATTTGGATTGTATGAAGTATAAATGTAGAAAAATTAGAACTCATCAAAAGTGAAGTGGAATGCATAAAGATTGCAATCCTATGTGCTAACGAGGTGTTAAAGGAATGGGCATTGGCCATTGTGAATCAGAAAATCAATATTTACTAGGCAGGGGATGATGCAGTCCACAGGAATGCATTTATGCTCATGTTCAGAAGTGAAATGGCATGGTCTATCTTTTTAAAATTAAATTTATTTATTTTTAGAAATCATTTTATTGGAAATTCTTATGATTTTCATAACATTCCATACATCGATTCTATCAAGCACACTTGTAAGGATGTTGCCATCATAATTTCCAAAATATCTTCAACTTGAGTCCTTGCTAACAGCTTCCCTTTTGTTCTCCCTACTCTCAGGAGTCTTATATCAATTATATATTATAATTATTCTTTAATATCTTAGACTTTCCATTTTCTCCCTTCACCCACAACCTTGTGATTAGTTCCTTCTTTCCCCTCTCCCCCTCCTTAATCATCCCCTTCCCCTTATGATATCATTGCTCACTCCTGCCCATGAGGCTTTTATCTGTCCTGAAGTCCATGTGCTGAAAGCTGTTATATGTACTACTGAGTGTTCTCCAGTCTGGCCATATATGTAAAGTAGAACTGGGTCATGATAGAGGTGGTGGGGGACATGTTGGGGGGAGGAAGCAAGCATTCAGGAGCTAGCAAAATGATGTGTGTTTTGTCAGTACTCTACTGCACATTGAATTGTCCTTTCCTTACAACCCTTCTGTGGGGGCATATCCAATTGTCTGCAGATGGACTTTGGGTCTTCATGCCAAACCTCATTGTTTGATCAATATAGTTGATTGTTTGGATTTTTTGATACCTGATACCTGATCCCATCAATATCTCATGGTCACACAGGCTGGTGTGCTTCTCCTATGAGTGCTCATTTGCTTCCCTGCTTGAAGGATGTTTGTTTAACTTTGAAACCTTTAAGACACCAGATGTTATATCTTCTAACAATAGCTGGACACAATCTGCTCTCTCCCCATATTAGCTTCTGCAACATTTTGTCTTCAGTGATCATGTCAGGAAGTCAAAAAGAACCAGGGTATTTAAACAAGGAGCTTTTGTGATAAAGGAGGCCTTGAGTAAAGGTCCAATGTCTATCTGCTATCTCAATACTTTACATATAAATACATGTATATTGGCCTTTATCCCTTTCATTATAAATTAGTATATTCATGCCTATACCTATATCTCTATAAGTAGTTTTTGTCTCCTACTTATTTACTTTATTTGTTTTCATTTCCAGGGTCGATCTTGAAGCATAATACTTTTTTAAACAGATTATATCTATCTGCCTTCAAGGAAACTCAATTAATAAAGTGCACTTAAACTTATGCACCATCCATAAAAGCTATTGATGAAGAAATTGAACAATTTTATTATAAACTAACTTCAAAATTGATCAAATATGCAATCAAAATACATTGAGAATAATTGGAAGTTCTTATTCAAAAGTTGGAAACAGGAAGTAGAAATCATAGCTGCAAAATACAGTCTTGGTGATAGAATGAAGTGTGAAATCTCTCAAGAAGATTGCAAGAAAAACAACTCATTTATCACAAACATATGTTTTTCAACACCATAAAAATTGATATACCTGGCCCTCTCCATATGTAATGGAAATAATTCAAATTGAATAGATCTCTGGATATAATTGATAGAGAAGCTCAATATCTGTAACTAAGCCATGCCAAGGACTGATTGCAGAATAGATAATCAATTGCTAATATGCAAGATCAGGATAAAGCTGATGAAAATGGAAGCAAGTCCAAAAATATTAAAATTTGACTTTGTATATATCCACCAGAATTTTGAGAATATTTAAATAACAAAATTGCCACATTGAAAAATAATGACAAAATATATGATAAGTTATGGAAGAACATCAATATCATCCTCATGAAGAAAATAGAGTCATTAAAAAGTCAGGAAAGAAAGAAAAATTAAAGTGGATACCAGAAATTACTCTGAAACCAGTTATTAATTCAAGAGGAATGGCCACAAATGGAGGAAATGTAGTCATTGAACTACATAGTCACTGATTTTCAAAGGGCAACTCCAGAAGATGAAGTCAAATATTATAATGAAGTGTGCATAAAATTAGAAAACTAAAAGGAAAATGCATGCTCAATGTATCTTAAACTGAAAGAAGAAAAGAAACAATTCAAACCTGGAGTTGTAGTAGTAAAAGAACCATTAGGAAAAATGATACAGGAGATATCAAAAAAGATGGAAAGAATACAGAAGACTCTGTGCCAAAAAAGACGATTAGACATCCCACCATGTCAGGATGTAAAAAAGAACAAGAACAAGAACAAATGATATTGAAAGTATTATTTCAAGCTGTCATGAAAGAATTAACCAAAAGCAGGGATTGATGGAATACTGCTTGAAATGTTTCAACAAGTTGATGAAGTAATGGATGCACCATGCCAGAAAATTTGAAAGACAGTTATTTGGCCAACTGACTGGAAGAGACCCATATTTGTACCCACACCAAATAAAAGTGACTCAACAAAGTGATCAAACTATAGAAAAAAATCACAGATTTCATATGCTAGTAAAATTTTACTGGAGGTCATTCACTGATGGATGCAACAGTTCCTTGACAGAAACTGTCAAAAGGTCAGACTGATATCAGAAGACATGAAACAAAGGATGTCATTACAGATGTCAGATATGTCTGGACAGAGAATAGCAGAAGGATTTTCACTTGTGTTTCATTACCATACAAAAGCAATGACTGTGTGAATCATAACAAGCCATGGATAGCTTTGAGAAAAATGAGAATTGCGTAACACTTTATTGTGTTCATCAGGAACCTGTAAAGGAATCGAGAGACAGTTGTGTGAACAGAACATGGGAATACTGCATGGTTTAAAATCAGGAAATGTGTGGGTCAAGGTTGTATCTTCTCACTGTACTTATCTATAGGCTGAGAAAAACACTGTATGAGTTAGATTATATGTAGAAGAATGAGACATCAGGATTGGAGGGAAACTTCCTAACAACCTATCACGTGCAGATGACACTACCCTTCTTTTGAAAGTGAAGAGAACTTGAAGAACTTGGTGATGAAGATAAAGGACTTCATATTTCGAATTGGATCATATTTCAATGTGAAGAAGACTCAAATTCTCAAAAGTAGACCAAGCTAAGATGTACTCCACTGCCTCATATGCATGTCAAAGTTGGATATTGAATAACAATCAAAGAAGAATGTTTATGAACCATGCATTCTTCTTTCAATTGTGCTAGAGAAGACTACTGAAAGTACCAGGTAACAAAAGTACAAACAAATCTGCCCTGGAAGAATTACAACTAGAATGCTCCTTAGATGCAAGGATAGGGAAATTTTATCTTACAAATGTTGGATAATTTTTCAGGAGAGACTGGTCTCTTGAGAATGATGCAGTTTTTGGTAAAGTAGAGGGATTTTGAAGAAGATGAAGAAGGAGAAGGAGGAGGAGAAGGAGAAGGAGAAGACCCTGAAGGAGATAGACTGACTCCTTGTTAAAACAATGGGCTCAAGCATGGGATCCATTATGAGGACGGAGTAAGAACAGGCAGTGTTTTAGTATTGTGCATACAGGCCATAGGGAAGAAATGACTCAAAGACACCTAACAATAGCAACAATGAAATTAGATGACATATTCCTAAATAAATTGACAAGAAACAAAATGAGTGAGGGCAGTGATACTAGTTGGTATTTTTAGTTATCAAGTTTCTTCTGACTTATAGTGGATTTACTACATACACTAGAATGAAGCATTGCCAGGTCCTGCACTATCCCAACAATTGTTTCTGTGTTTGGGGTCATTGTTACAGACACTTTGTCATTCTCACTGAATGTCTTCACCATTTTTACTGAATGGTGAACGAAGCACAGCATACCCAAAACACACAGGACGATGCTAAACAATGCTGAGTATAGAAACCTACAGCCTTAAAGCCAGGTTCAGAAAAGAGCAATGTTTAAAACAATTATCTAGGTTTCCAACATAAGAAGTTAGAAAAATGCTAGCCACATTATTGTCACAATAAATAAAAGTTAAGAAGCAATAAAAATAAGCATAGACATAATTGAAGTGAAAAAGTAGAGAGCTCATGGCTTGTGCCAGCCACACTTGACTGGTTAATATGATATATTTGCTTGTCAACACTTTAAAGAAATATTTTGCCCCAGATTTGCTCATGGGTAAAAAAGGCCTTGATTTCATGATTGCTCTTTTTTTTATGCAAAGTGAAATGATAGAAAACGTCAAAGTTTTTCTCCATTAGTCATTCTATAGCTTGCTGGTGCCATTGTTTGATTTATATGGGGAAGTAATACATATGGAGATTGTATTTTAATGTCTTCATCACTAACTGCTTCAACAAAAATTCATAAGTCCTCATCAAAATAATAGTCAGTAGAATCCAACAATATGTCAAAAAAAAGCACTGCAAAAAGATTAAGTGCGATTCCAATTATTCACACAAGGATGGTTCAACATGAGAAAAATAAATAATATATTTAGTCACATAAACAAGAAAAATGAAAAAGTTAAATCAATTGATACATTTGATAACATCCAATACCTATTTCTTATTTTAAAAATCATCCAGTGAAATAGGAATGCAAAATAAATTTCTCATCATAATAAAAACTATACATGAAAAAATAGTGGATAACATCTGGTTCAGTGAAGAAAAATTAAGATCTTTCCCTTTGCAAATGTAAACCATACAAGGATGCCAATTATCACCATTCTTACTCACCATTGTCCTGGAAGTCTTGACTATAACTATTAAACAACCTAGAAACATCAAAGGAATAGTGACAATAATCGCCATTCCTCTTAATTGTGTCACTTTTGGCGCAGTAAACCGCATGATTTTCTGATTCCAGATGGCTGGTTTCAGCTAACTGATGCTTAGAATGTTGATCATTAGTGTTCCTTTTTATTTTTGATGATTTCCAATATTCCTAGATTCATATTTCTTACATTACTAATTCTGATCCCCAGTTGATTTTTACAACTCTTTCTCCTTACCTTGAGTTGGGCCCTCTCAGCAAATGCAAATCTCAAAGGCTCCTCTGGACTAATCTTTACTGCATTACATCACCATGGCCATCTCTAGCTCGAGAAAGCAGTTCCTTCTCCGTCCCATTTCAAGTGTGTTCTGGAACAAGAGACATCCTCCAGAACCATTTCTAAATTGTGGTTATCAGCTGAGTGTTTTTAAACAGGACATCAAGGTTCCATGGGAGTGTTGTGTTGGATGTAAAGTTTTTGTGATAAAAATTGAACTGAAAAGAAAGACAATGGAATCTTCTGTATGTGTGTTTATTTTGTGTCCATGTATGCATTCACATGTGCACTCATGCACTCACAAATACATACATGTACATTTATCCGAAAAAGTCAGTCATAAAATCAACCCTAACTCAGAGCAACCCTGTAGGACAGGACAGAACTGCCCCTAGGGGTGGTCGAGATTAGAATTCTGCACAGAAATAGAAGACCCGGTCTTTCTCCTGGGGAGCTGCTGGTGGTTTTTCTGACTGATCTTGCTGCTCACAGCTCAATGTGCACCCACTCAGCCTCACTCACTCACTCACTCACTCACTCACTCTCATTCATTCACTCACACAGTCAAACTAAAAGTGCTAAGCTGGAGTCTATTACTAATCATAACAATATTAAATAGAGGTTCTGAGATAGTCCCTCTATAGGAACAGATGGTGTCATAATTCATCCATAAGCAGCAAATTAGTCTGAACCATCATCCTTGTGGTCACCAACCTGACATCTAACTCCAGAGAAACCAGGTCTCCATATGCAGACTCATTTGTAGATGTCTTCAACTCGACGTTCTGCTGGTGTAGTGCTTGCATGTTGGACTATTTACTGTTGGGAGTGCTTGATCAATAATTACTTAACACTCTTTGACATTGTGGCAGTCTTGTGCTTATGTTAATTTTATGATTGAAATGTAGCGGTGGAGTCTAGCCTGTTAATATGGAGATAGCCATTGAGTAGTCAATGAGGCCTCCGTGTGGGCTTGGCTTTCTCCTGAGTCTTCTGGGAAATCTCGCAATATTTCCCTCATGAAGAGGAGAAGCTATCTACCCCAGTGGTTGGGAGTTCCTCTCAGAGACAATGAATCACGCACAAGACAAGATGGCAGCGTTTGAGAAGCTGGAAGAGCCAGCAGAGAGACCACACGGCTTTGCCCTGATGAAGCCAGACATCTGAAGCAAGGGTGGCCACATGGAGACCTGTGCCAGCGATGAGTTGCTTCTGCTCTTGACGGACCCAAAGTCCTGGAAGTGAGGAGCCATGTGGAGACTCCTGCCAGCACCGGGATTCTGCAACCACTGATCTGTGACTTCGTGAGTCGGAAGGAGATTTTATAGATTGATTTTGGGCATATGGGTTAATATTGGACTTACGACTTTGAACTGGATTGGGCTCAATGTCCTGTTCCTCTTGTATATAAACCTTTTCTTTATATCTATATGCATGCCTATGAAATTTTTCCTGCAGTCTACTCAGGATAACACAGACATTTTTGAATGTTCTACTTATTCACTGAAAACCCACATCAAACAATCTAATCTTTCTAAAATTAACTCAAACAACTTAATGTAAGAATACCATGACAAATATAAGAGTGTCAGGGCACACTACACACAAGAGCATTCCAGAGTCATAGTCCTGAAAAGCTTTGCCTTCATTGGTGGACTCACCCCAGGGAGAGGTGGATAGAGCAGGAAGTGAATCTCCTTGGTTCCCAGCTCTGAAAAGTCAGTGTCTCCACCCAGGTTTATGTAGGCAGCTTGGCTACTTCCTTGAAGTCCTTATCAGGGTCCTCCAGACTTTCTGGGGTGATTCTTTTAACCATCTTCTGGAAGTTTCTAGGCTCCCCTTAGTAATGGCTCAGTTTCTAGGCCCCCTTTTGGGGTTGATCAGTTTCCATCACCACCACCACCACCACCACCCCCACCTAGGGAGTTACTCAATTTTGGGTCAGATCTGAGAGTCACTTTTATTTCTTCTTAAAAATGGAATCTCTCATGTTGCTTTTTTGTAATGTGGCTCAACGCCTTGCAAGGAAGTTCTGTATTGCCCTCATCATATACCACCGTGGGACAGTGGAAACCGCCAGCTACTCCCTGCAGAGAACTCTGAGGCTTCCTACTCTTGTACAGAGGTCGTGTTTTGAAAACCCACAAGTACTTTGTCCTCTGTGTACATCATGTGTGGAAATCCACTCAGGGTTATAAGTCTTGATTTTTCAAGTTACTCACAGAAATATGGAATTAAAAGACAATGGATGTTTCCCTTGAACTCTTTAAAGGCCCCTTGTATAATAATCCAATATGATCCCAATTATTTGCAACATTAGAATTTGTTTCCAGTTACATTTAAATTCTATTTTAAAAAGTTTTTATTTTTGTTAAACTAGAAAAATAATTCATATCTATTACTTTAAATAAAAAATTAATCCATTCATAATTTAGATATTAACTTATCTGCATATCTATTATTAAGCACTTTCAGTCTCTGAAATGGTACTTTAATAGAAATCTAGGAGTAATATATTTTGAAATGTTGCCATTGAAGAAGGTGTTTGCTCAGTAATTATATATATATATATATATGTCAAACTCCATGACACATCCTTTCCTCTTTGAGACTCTCCCTGAAAATATAATACATAGTAATTATCAAAAATAATATGGCAATGATTAATTACAGTTGATTATAAGCAGCATAATAGCTAAGGAAAACAATAACAAACCATGAGATACTATTTTTAAAGATTTTATTATTTTGCTAATATGTTTCATGAACACAATAACAATATATTACCTTTAGCTTTAAATCAATTTATTGAATCCTATTTGGAAAATAACAGTTTTAATATCTATATTTTAATGTACAAAATCTCAAGTTATTAAAAGATGCTGAATCAAATTTGAGTCTCACATATTTTAGCCATTTTATCTTAGAATTGTCATGTAGTCAAATAAGGTGGAGGGTGAATTCAAAGTCCTTAGGTGATGGAAGCACAGAGGAAACTATATTTAAAAATAATTGTTCACACAAGGATAAGTAAAAGCAACAGTTTATATAAAAGTGGTTGATAAACTCTACCAGAAGGCTAATTGTTAGATGAGACAATATAACTATTAATATCTCTACAACTATCTAGGACAAATGCCAAGAATAAAAATTGGTAATTTTAAAAACTGGTAATCTGCCTTAAAGCTTTACTTCGGGTACTTTTATTGCAAAGAACAACCAGGGAAGCTAATTAAATTAATATAAAATATTTAAATAAAACTGTCCCTGAAGATCAAAGAAACACTATTAGATAGAAAGAATCTGGGGACGTTAACAGGCATCATGAGCGTCCTCTTATGGATCATCTTCTGAGAAAGGATGAGTTGTGGCATTTTTTTCTGTCTTCTTAACATTGTGACTTCCAGGAAATCACCCTAATGCATCAACATGGGTTTATTATGGGGCTTTCTATCAGCAAGTGCAAGCAAATTTGATAAACAAATGCCATTTTCAATGGTGGAAATTAATTTTAAAAATATGTTGTCAAACTTTAATAATACCCAATTCATTTGATTTAGAACTGTATCAAATTCATAGACATATTTATTAAAATATTAAAAGATAGGCAGCTCATTGTCTTCACCTTATTTTCAGTAAAAATGGAGAACGTGCTCCCCCATCCTCACTTTTCCAATTTATAGTGTTCTCCAATTTACAGTAAAAATCATCTTGTAATTGTAAATATTTCATGAATTGTAGAAATTGCAAGTATTTTTTACCAGTGCATATTTTTACCACCTCAAGAAACAGAAGCCTTTAACATATTTATAATAATATATCATTCATTCAATAAATATTAAATAGCATATTTAAATAAGTGTTTAAAGACACTTTTATGTGCTAGGCATACTACTAACTTTAATCATCAAAGACATGCTTTGAGACAGGCATTAATATCACCTATTTATTAATAAGACAAGGGAATTCAGAAAAATTAAATTATTTATTTATGATAATACTAAACAGGTACAATCATTTTTAAAGAAAAATGTTCTACCCACTGCCAAAAGATATACAAACAGATGCTCCCTAGAACTCTCAAAGATGAGCCTTAACTCAAAAACTTTGAATAGATCACCAGGAAAGGCAGATCACTCGTGTTTGGTAAATTTGAGACTTTGGAAAAATGCTGGAAACTTTAATAAGATCTAATTGACACAATAACCACATGGGTCTTCTCAGGAAGATGGACTAGGACCAGATAACATTACATCCTATTATACATCAGGTGGTCTGGAGTAAGAATGCCTCAATTGCAGCTATCTATCATCTATCTAGCTATCTAGCTATCCATCCATCTATCATCTATCTGTATCATAAATCCACCTATCTTTGCTAAATAATGTAAATAGCATAAATATGAATAACAATAAAACTTGTTCTTTCAGAAACATTGATATCACACAGCTAAAACAAAAGTAAAAACCCATCTCACTGTCACTGAGTCAATTCTGAGTCAAGTTCTACTACAGGAACAATAAGGATACAGATTTTAAATTTAAACTCTAGGTAACAATGATACATACACATGCTTTACAAAAAGATAATTGCCATTTTGGTCCAGGAAGATTGGTTCAAAAGATGCTTAGTGAAAAACTTAGCGCTGAAAAGCAGCCACAACTTCTACAAACACGTATCACCAGAAAAAAACTATATTCCAGATAGCAGGAATATCATGTGCTGACATCCTGTGGTGTAAATTTGGTTTAATTACTTTGTAATTAATTTCTAACATAAGACTTATGGATACAACTAGATTTCCATAATAAGCAGATATTTTCACATTTATGATTCAAAAAAAGTTTTAAAAATCAGAGAAGTTATTTTTACCAGTTTGCGTACCATACCACAGTCTTATACTATTAAAGAGTATGAGGAGAAAGTTGCAATACTAAATTTGTAATAAAGGTTTAAAATAATCAATTTAAATTAATAATATTTCTATTTAAATTAATAATATTTCTATTTAAATTTTATAAGGGAAAAACTTGAGTGTGTTATTAGCATTTTAATCATGTGTTAAGTATAAAATTATATTTCATTATGTTTTCCTGAATTTTCCCCAAACATATATGCTTATTTTCTGCAAGTCTACTTATCTTTTCAAAAATCCTTGGGGCATAAAAAAATAATATATTTCAAACTTAAGTTTAAAAAAAAAAAAAAACAAGATCTTTTTTTTTTCTGCAGCCACTTTGCACTGAATTTCTACAGAGAAGTGAGGAGGCCAAGTCATTTGGGGATCTGGGTTTTAACTTTCTCACATGCAGGTTGCTTTCCTATATTGGGCAAATATAGAATTTTCCAAAGAGGCAAATTTCATGCAGGTTGTACGATTAGTGCCAAAGTCCCAGAAGGTCATTATCTCTTTCAAGTTAGTCAGAATGACATCTGCCTCCAGCAGCCCAGAGGCACAGCTGATTGTTCTGGTTTAATAGTTAGAGTAAAGGCTCTTCCTGTAACTTTGGATAAAATCACTGTAACTGTTTAGTAAAAGAAGAGATGAATGGGGCTGAGCCCCGGTGGCGTAGTGGTTGTGTGTGGAACTGCGGCCCACTGGGACGGAGGTTCAATTCCAGCAGTGGGGCTGGGCCTCCTACTCCCACCACCGGAGAGCAGTGATGCCCCCTCCCCCCCAACAAGAAGAAGAGATGATTTAGGTAGAAGTAGTATAAAACATTAAGCACCCTTTTTAACTGCAGTATTAATCTATTATAAGTAGAAATACAAAAATACTTATTTTTAAAGTTTGGTTTTGTGCTACAGACAACTAGAAAGTGGAATCAGATGAAATGACAAAGGGAAAAGCCCAACTCATTGCTTCACTTGCACAGTGTGTTCTATATGCAATGTCGATTCTGACTCAGAGTGATTGAACTGCCCTGTGGCGTTCCCAATGAAACTCTTTATGGACGGAGGAAGCCTTGCCTTTCTCCCATGAAGAAGCTAGTGGTTTTGAACTGCTGGCCTGGAGTTAGCAGCCCAACAAGTAAGCATTAACCACAGTAAATAAAGTTGATGATGGAAAATAAATAAAACTGATGATGGAATTTGTTTGCAGAGGCTGTAGAAGATCATAACTATAACCGAAAGAAAGTGACAGATTGCAGGATGATGCGAATATTGGTTCTTCCTTAGTTTCAATGCATCCTTTGGAATTAAGCTCTTAAACATCATCAGCAATGGTGACCTTCCATCAATTGAAATAATTGATTTCAACCCTGTTAAGCTTGGTTGAAAAAGAGCCACATTAAGAGGCCAGCTTTTTGACAATTTAATTAGCTCACAATCCAAAGTAGATAGTTGTTTCACAGTTGGAAAACCACCATGAGGCTAATAGTTCTAGGAAATCCCAGAGAGCTGGTTCTGTGGGTGAATATTATACAGAGCAAAGTGGAAGACTTCATCAGCTGATGATATTTGCAGTATGGTGGACTGCAGGATACAAGAAAATTGTGTGGTTTCTAATTTTACTTCTTTGCCTTTAAAAAAAACACCCCTCAGTTTATATCTAAACTCATAAGAAATTTGTGCAGGAATTGTTTGCTCAATTGCAAAATTCGTGCCTTCTATGTGAGAGTCAGACCTATGCTTGTTTCCTCACCAGAGCAACTGATGTATAATCACCAACTGTTTGTTCATAGAAACATGCATATTGCTATGATGCGAATTTTGAGTACACCTCCTAGATTAGAAAAGATGTGCAAGAAATTCTAGTCATATCTCTAAAAGTCCGCCAACATTGACCTCAAATATTATAGGGAAAATATCAAATTTGAAATCAAGAGTACAGGAACTACTAGCTTTTCATTTTGCTGTATGTTGTATCCTCACATGTAAAAACTTACAATATGGCAGCTAATAGCAACAATCACAAACAAACAAACAAAAACTCACTGCCCTGGAGTCAATGCTGAATCATAATGACCCCCTGAAGGCTTTATGAGACTATAATTGTTTACCTGAGTAGAAAATCTAATCTTTCTTTTACGAAACACTGGTGGTCTTGAACTGTTGACCTTGAGGATACCAGCTGAGTTTTTAACCACTCCACCCTCAGAGATTCTTCACAGCAACAAGAAATCAGTAATTTTACTGTATATCTTAAAATAATATTAGCATAATTTTCATCTTACTTATAAAGGTTTATTTTAAAAGAAATACTTTTAATACTTATTATTTTAGAAGATGACTAGGTTAATTTCAACATTTGCAAAGAAGAGGAGAATATCTTTATCTCTTTGATTTTCAAGAGATTGATTTTTGCTGTATGAATTACAATAAGCAGTCTCTGGTTTTGAATTCAGGCCATCTCAAAGATGGTTGAGTGAAACATTTTATGTCAACAATTAGCTTTTTTATCACTGAAAATGCTATGAAAACCTCTCTATATAGGGCGTAATTCAATTTTTAGAAAATTAAAATTATATAATATTTGATCACTATTGGTGGAAACATGTGAAGCAATATCATCTTTGCCATCATAGATAATCCTGAGATATTAAGATTATTTGAATTTTAATTAAACATTTTCTCTTTTCTTTCAAGAAAAATAAATACCATTAATCAGTTTCCACTATAAATATATGTGTGAGTTGTGTGTATTTGGCATATTGTCATATATATATGCATATATATATATAATCAAATAACTTTTTGGATCACATCAGCAGTTTGATATGTGACTAGTTCATTTACCAGCATCAACTTTGCTTTATTTATAAATAAAAAAAATTAGCAGGATATTGTTGATAATCTACTATTATAATTATTTTTTAATTTCATCAATTCAAACTCCAATTATATATTCTATTTCACTATTTTTAATAGATTATTTAAGCCACAACCAGATACCCTCTATGAGAAAATTTTTATATTCTAACCTAAATAAGGTTTCGAATGAAACCGCTGTAGTACTATTTCAGCTGACCCAGTCCTAGCCTCCTCCTACTTCGAAGTTGCCAATCACTATTTCAGCTTTTTTTGGTTTTGTTTTGAGCCAAAGGTCACCAGGAGCATAAATAACTGAGAAAAAAATTGAGTTATATTCTTCTTGAAATAAGAACACCCACACTGTGGGGAATTGGGGAATGGCACAATAAGAAGATGCTAAAAGAATGAGGTGTCTGTTGTGGCCTTTAAGGGATAAAGACATAAAGTTTTGCTCTGGATTGATTGCTGCTAGTCAGTGGACAGGTGAATGTGTTATGCAATGATTTGATATCTTGATTATTTTAAACTGGAAGGCAAGCTGTACATACTAAAGTTGTTACTAGTAAAGAAAAAAGCAGTCTAGTCAGATTTGTAAGGTAGATTTAGGATCATAAGAGTAGGAGAGGAGGAAGCATTTAGAAACTAGAAGAAAGATGTAAGTTTCATAATTCTATACTACACTCTGACTGGCTCATCTCCTCGTGACCCTTCTGTTAGGGGATGTGTAGTTGCTGACTGATGGGCCCTGGGTCCCCAATCTTCACTCCCCCTTATTCAAAATTGTTTGATGTTTTGTTCTTTGATGCTTGATATCTGATCCCTTGGACACGTCATGATCACATAGATTGGTGTGTTTCTTCTAAGCTTGTTTACCTTCAAAGCTTGAAGTCCTCATTTGACAACCAAGCACCAAGAGCTTTCTTCACCACATTAGCTTATAAACTTGATTTGTCTTCAGTGATCCTGTCGGGAAGGTGAGCATTATGGAATGGCAGCTTAATAGAACAAAGTATTCTTGCATTGAGGGAGTATTTGAGTGGAAGTCCAATGTCCATCTGCTACCTTAATGATAAACCTATAAATATATACACATAGATCTGTTTCCCTATCATTATATAAAAATATATTTACATATGTATGTGCCTTTATTTAGACCTCTATTAATGTCTTTTCCTTCCTAGTTATTTTCTTGTTTTCCTTTTATTTTTCTCTTCTGGGAATTCAGGACAGATGATCCCTTCAGAACCAGTACTGAGAGTGGCAATACTGACTGGGTGAAGGGAGGGTGAAGAAAGGGGGAACCAATTACAAGGATAAGCATATAATTTCCTACCTGAGGGGTGGACAACAGAAAAGTAAGTGAAAGGAGATGTCAGACTGTCAGATATGATATAATAATAATAATTTATACGTTTTCAAGGGTTCACTAGGAAGGTGAAAAGGAAAGAGGGGAAAATGAGGTGTTGATAGCAAGGGCACAAGTAGAAATCAAATGTTTTGAGAATGATGATGGAAACAAATGCACAAATGTGTTTGATATAATGGGTATATTTATGGATTTTTACAAGAGTTATGTGAACCCCCAATTAAAAAAAGAGAGAAGGGGGGAAAAGACAAAGAATCTTGTCATGGGCTGAGACATGGACAGTTCAAGAAGGGTAAGGCAGCAGTTCTGTGAACAAGAATTATTGATGAAGATGGTTTAGAAATTCTCCCTCCAGCTATGAATGGAGTAATTTGGGTAGCAAATCCAATATCAGATGTGGCAGTCATGTGTTTATGTTAATTTTATGATTGAAATGTAGGGGCGGAGTCTAATCTGGAGATAGCCATTGAGTAGCCAATGAGGTCTCTATGTGGTTATGGTTTTCTCCGGATATGTCTGGGAAATCTCACAATATTTCCCTTGTGAAGATGAGAAGTTATCTCCCCAGTTGTTGGGAGTTAGTCTCAGAGACAACGAATCATGGACAAGACAAGATGGCAGCGTCTGAGAAGCTGGAAGAGCCGGTGGAGAGACCACAGTCTTTGCCCTAATGGACCCAGACCTCTGAAGCTGGGATGGCCACAAGGAGACCTATGCCGGCGATGAGTTGCTTCTGCCACCACGGGATGCTGTTGATGGACCCTGAGTAGAAGATTTCTATAAATGAACAAAAATCAATAAGTTGGAAAATGATAGTCTCTTTAACCAATGGTGATAGCAAAATTTGATTTCGTCTTCAGAAGAGTGAAACTGGTTTCATCCCTCAACCCATGCATGAATACAAAGTTTGATCAATTGGCTACAGCTTCCATGAGTATTGATTGTGAATCCAAGCAAAATGAACAACATCTATCCTTGACACCATCTATCATTTTCCTCTTTAGCATATTGTAATCCAACAGTGGAGGCTGCAGTACTTGATCTTCATCAGCAAGCACTTACTTCAAGTCATCCTCATTTTGCAGCAAGCAAGCTGCTGTAGGTGAGATTTCTACTCCTGTAAAGAGCTACTTAGCCATATCAGGTCTCTGTACATTGTAACTGCCTTGATGTCAGGGAAGTGTTGTTTTTTTTTTAGTTAAGCATACATTAATATAAACAAAAATGTTTACTTTATACAATTCTAAGGAAATAGTTCATAAATTTGTGGGGATTGTTCTTCCTGTCAGGTGCTGTGGAGATAGTCATTTCCACTTTGTGTACAGCCGAAGGAAACATTGCTTACTCCTTGGTAATCCACAGAGCTATGTTTGAGCATGTTTCTGAAGTCACTGTGAAACGATCACATTGTGTATACTTCACTTCTTCACAGACCCTCTACAAAGCACAAATTTCACAGGGGTTAGGTGCTCCTGATAACATGTACTTACATCAATGTTTCACCATCATCAGTTTTAAGATGAATTCTAGCTGTTCTTCTTCCAAGAGAGATTGGTTAATTGTATTTATTTCCAAATCAAACTAAGAAACTCATAATCAATCTCATTTGTCTCAAAATTTGGGTAAATTGCTTTTAATATTTTTCTCTGATATTAATTTATTTTGCTTTCCTCATCAGAAAACTATTATTCATGAAGAAACTGTGGCTCTTCAACCAAAGCTTTTTTTAAATGGAAAAGTAAAGAGCATGCAGTGGACTTGCCTTTCACAGTCACATTAATGTTGGCTCCATAAGTTGTATTGCTTGTTAAAGTCCCTTGGTATAAAAACTGAAAATATTATTTCTCATTTTACATTATTTTTCAGTTATCGATATTTTTCTCTTTTGAAAAATATAATTTTATATAGCCTTAATCTCAACTAA
Organism: Nesogale talazaci; assembly: GCA_004026705.1. Lineage (NCBI taxonomy): Eukaryota > Metazoa > Chordata > Mammalia > Afrosoricida > Tenrecidae > Nesogale > Nesogale talazaci. The sequence continues at coordinate 85,363 of PVJH01005184.1, forward strand.
ACTTATAATGAATTTCATTTTTTAGCTTCTAATTACTTTTTGCCTTAATCAGGTTAATTTCTCTACCTATATAGCTCCCTAATTTAGGTAGACTCTGAAAAAACTCAGGTTTACCAAACATAATGTTAGATTCAGATAATAATATCACGAGTGCTGAATAGACTTTTAAAAGAGTTCACTCAGGAATATCATAAAATTATGTCTCTTTTAGTTTTGCAATATAGGGAACGTAAAGCCAAATCAATGTTTCAGAGTTATTTCTCATAAGCATTCCTTATATTTTGATTTATTCAACCCACTGTTTCTACAGTTTAACAATAACCCACAGCCTGCAGACCAACTTAACCAGCTGTTTTTAAAGAATTAACTGAATTTTCTCTTCTTCTCTGTGTGAATATAAGTTGGTGATTTTTTTTAATTAAAAATCATTTTACTAGGGGTTCATACATCATTTTTCCAATACATAAATAAACATACTGTGACAAGAACCCTCGCACGTCCACTGCCATCATCATTCTCCAAACATCCGCCCTTTCCCCCCGCCCCTGGTGTCGGTTCCTCCAACCCCTCCCCTGTTCTCCTACTCTCTCCCCATCAACCCTTAATACTTTATAAATTATTATTATTCTGTCATATGTTACCCTGCCTGACACCTCCCTCAGCCCACTCCCCCATCCTCCAGATAGGTTAAATGTAGATCCTTGCAGCTGGTTCTGTCTCTACCCCATCTTCTCTCTAACCATCCCGTAGTTCCAATCTAACCACCGGCCCAAGGGTGCTCATCCATCTTGATTTCCCCATACCTCCAGGTCCCCTCTCCACTAGTGTACCTTCTCCAGTCCATCTGGATGTGCATGGTAGAGTTGGGATCATGATGGTTGGGGGGTAGGGAGACCTCAGGAACTAGAGGAAACTTGTATACATCATTACTGCCTGGCTGCACTCTGACTAGACTGTCTCCTTCCCGTGGCTCCCCTGTAAAGGGGTGGCCAATTACCCACCAGTGAGCAGATTCATATGACGATGTACTTTTCTACCTCATCATTCATTATTAAAACTTAGTATATTAATGTAGATATATAAATTAAAGTTACATCCAAATTTCCAAGTAATATGTCCTATATTCATCAAAATCTTTTGGAATTTCCTGTGGGATGAACATTATCCTCATGAGTGAACAAATATGGAAACATGACACATGTTATGATATCTACAAGTACAAATCTATAGACTAATACATGAAAAAATATAAATAAATTACAATAAATTTAATACCAATATAATACATAATATAATAGAAGAAAAACATGTACTTAAGGTTAAATAGAAATTTTAGTAATCTATTGCAGACAAGTGAAATTATAGACTTTAAAGTTAAGCAAGATGTGACCAGGCTAAATGAAGAACATTCCTCCACCCCACCCCCCTCCACAGCACCTTTCTTCAGAATCCCTCAGTGAGACAATAGATAAAAGTAAATATCATTCATTTAAAGGTTGGGGCGACATTTCACTCAGAATTTCCTGAGGTAAGAAAGGCCTACTGTTCCACTTCCAAAAAAAAAAAAAAACAGCCTTTGAGAACCTGGGAAGCAAGGCATCTACTGGGATACATATGTGGCTCACATGAGTTAGAATAGATATGAGGGGAACTGGTTTTATATAAGATGAGTTTTATGGTAGGAAATGAAGAAACTTCCAGGCAGAGTTGGCAACACTGCCAAGGAGTAGAGCAAGAAACACAGAGCAGACATGGGGAATTTATAGTTATTCTGCAACACTCCAAAACTGAAAACCAGACTCATTGCCATGAAGTCAATTCCAACTTATAGTGACCCGCTAGGGCAGAATAGAACTGATCCTAAGGATTTCTGAGACTATAATTTCTTTGTAGGAGTAGAAAGCTTCACCTGCCTCCTGAGTGGCTGAGTGCAGCCTTCAAATGTGGACTTTGTAATTAGCAGTCCAAGGCTTAACACAGTACACCAAAGGGTAACTTTCAGCACTCTCTCCATGTGGTCTAACCAGATACCACCTTGTTTAGCTTCCAAAATGCTAAGAACTTGGAGGTGCTCTCCACTCTTTATTATCTTTATTCATCAGAGCTATCAAAACTTTTGCCTCGAGGTAGTGAAAACAAACAAACAAACAAACATAACCTTTTCTTCTCTTTCTTCTAGGACACAGTTTTTGAAGAATACACAGCAGTGCGTGTTTCCTAATTATACACCCAGATACACGTTTATATTCGTCCTTCATGACACCCTTTTCTTGAGATAGTAGGCATTTATCTTTGCAGCAGGCAGTCTGATACACTGATTTGGGTCAGACTTAGATCTTAGCTGTCCCTGGCTCTAGTTCTTCACATCCATTAATCATTAACTGGTGATTGGAAGGCAAAAGGTCAAAACAAAGAATAAGGAATTACAGGCTATGGTACAGACAGGAAACCAGCTACCACACGATGAGTTTTGCAAGTTCGGCAACAAGCTCCTTACACAGCAAGATAACTGTGCTGAACAAATATCAATTGTTTATATGCTATGCAAGTTCACATTGAAGCTGAATACAGTAAAATAAGTTTATGAGAGCAAAGAATGATATAGAATATACACTACTCACCCCAATTTAGAGCTATTATCAATAAACACATTTAACAACCTGAACTTTAATGACAGAGGACCAGAAGAATTGTAAGACGACAATAAAGACACAAAAATTGCTAAAGATGATTAAAAACACAGGGAAGGATGAGAAAAGAGTTAAGTCATTAATCTTGAAATATGCTTTGGACTTTAGATCAGCCAAAGCAATGGAAACAAACGTAAAGGTAATAGAGCTGCACAGGTTGATTTCAAAGAACAGTCTAAGAACACAAAGTAAAGTGTTATAATGAATTATTGCTGTCAAAAAAGAGGAAAATGCAGTGGGCATTTATCAGACTTGAAGAACTTAAGAAAAATTCAAGACTTCGGTTACTATGTTAAAGTATTATATGAATAAAGTGCTAAACTACATGACAAGCAACAAAAGAAGGTAGCATATATAAAGACACTCTAGCCAAACAACAGGGCAATGTTCAGGCATTTCAGGATATAGCATATGATCAAAACCATTTGGTATTGATGGAAGACATACAAGATAAACTAAAGGAATTGGAGGGTTATAGGAGATGAAAGAATATCACCAACAAATGAAAGAAATTTTGAAATTGCTTACTCATCTGTGCTCATATATTTGGAATAGAGTTGCTTGTCAAATTGAATAAAACACATTCCAATATATATCAATTCCAAAGAAGATTATCAAAGATAATGTGAAAATTCTCAAATAGTATCAATAATACCACACACAAGTAAAATTTTGCTGAATATATATATATATATTTTTTTTTTGTTTGTTTGTTTTTTTTTTGTTTTGTTTTGTTTTGGGCATCACTGCTCTTTGGTGGTGGGAGTAGGAGGCCCAGCCCCACTGCTAGAATTGAACCTCCGTCCCAGTGGGCCGCAGTCCTGCACACAATCACTACGCCACCAGGGCACAGCCCCTGAATATATATTTTTAAATGGTTATAGGAATACAATAAATGGGAATAGTGAGAAATGCAAGCAGGATTCAGTAGGGAATATGGAATGAGAGGAACAATTGCTGATGTCAGATGCATCTTTCCTGTAATTACAGAATGCCAATATATTTTTTCAAAATACCTGTATTTTATTGACCATCAAAGACACAGAACTGTGTGATTGACCACACTGTGAAGAGCAGATTTTCAGAGTCCTTGGCTGGTCTCATAGCGAGCCTGTGCAATGACCAGGAAGCCTCATTCTGAATGGAACCAGCCGATATGGATGGGTTCAAGAGCAATAAAGATACAAAGCGGTGTGGCCAACTTTCATCCTGATCATCGAATCTGTAGGTTGAACAATAATATAGGAATCTGCATAATTAAGGGAATACAACTAATCAATTGAAGGTATACTCATTAACTTGTGGCATGCAGCAAACCAAATATTGCTTATTTAAAGTGAAGAGGACTTGAAACACTAACTGAGGAAGATAAAATGACAGACTTCAGTCAAGATTTTACCTCAATGTGAAGGAAACACAAGTCTTCACAACTGGACTGATAAACAACAACATATGAAGTAGATAAAATACTGAAATTGACAATGATTTCTTTTTACTTGGATTAAAAAACAATGTTATGGAATTTGCAAAAAATCAATGTATTGTGGTGTTCAATTCTGCTGCAAAAGACCACTCTGACAAGGTATCTGAAAGCAAAAAAATTTATTTAAGACCAAATATGCACCTGTCCCAGGCCGTGTCATTTTCTTTTGTATCATGATCTTGGGAAAACGAGAATATGAAAAGGAAGACAAGATGAATTGATGCCCTTTGAATTACAGCATAAATACAGCATGCATCACCAGAGCTGTTTGCTTATCTAATGTGGAATCTGCAAGATGATTCTTAGAAACGTGGATGGTGAGATTTCATCTTGTTGACTTTGGGTATGTTATCAGAAAAGACCCTTCTCTGACAACAAACATCAAGACCCATCTCTGACAACACACATCATGCTCAGAAAAATAGAAGAGTAGCCACAAAGAAAATGACCATGAAAAGGAGAGGGATTAAGATAATGGCTTCAATGATGCACAAACATATGGAGATGGTTGTGAGGGGGCTGTCCAACTGGGCAGGGTTTCGTTCCATTCAGCACAGTGTCTGCATAGCTTGAACAGAGGTGCTGCCCCATCGCAACAACAAGAGGCCATGAATCTTATGTGTGGCTGGGTGGGAGGAGGTCATTCTGGGAAGGGATGATAGAGGATATGCACAGTTATCTTAGTATATGAATTCATTCCGTGAAGAACGGAAACACAGTGAAATATTTTAAGGAAAGATGATCAAATGGGTTTCCTGATTTTAATGAAAATAGATGTGTTGAGGATAGCAAGCTAGGGGGCAAAGCATAGTTGATATAAAATAGAATACCAAAAAAAGTATATTTTATCAGTATAACATTCTCTGGCCTAGTGGCCTTACATCTTTTTTCATAATCCTGTGAGATATGCACCAAAATATGCAGGATGAAATCATATAATGATCCGAAGCCCCTAAATTCCAAAATGTATTTTAAATAGGACATTTTGGTTCTATTAGTATGAGAAAAATTATTTTTGAATCATATCTGATCAACTAGCTTTATTAGAAATAGCATAGACTACTTTCAGCAGACTATTAAATATGGGGCTGTCAGGATTTATTATTATTATTAAAGTAGTACTATTAGCTTTGTTCTATCAAATATGAGAGTTTATTCACAAGATATAGTAAGCCTCTTTTTATTCTTTAACATTACACTTAAAATAACTCTTTTTCAATTGTTTGATAACAATTTTGAAAAGGACTTTAATTATACAGACAAAATCAGCCATAAATATAACTCTATAGTATATGGCTAAAACACAATGGGAAATGAATCTGGAATTAAAATGTATTAATTGATCTATAAAAAGAAACTGGGTAGAACTATTATTATTCTTAGAAATTATGGTGAATTAATGATAACAATCAGCCATATATTATTTCATTATACTCTTTTTTTTAAGACATCGTGCACGTTTCCAAGATATATGATGCTCACATAGACAAATGGTTTATATACACTGATTTATGTAACAAGATCTGAATTAGAAGGAGCTGTCAGTTAATCTTGGTTTATTTTGTGGACAGAGACATCACTGATCATAATACTCTTCACACAATCTTGATTTTACTAAGAAATGAGTCATACACATTCTTTGAAAATATTCTATTTTAATTGTTACGTATTTCTTTGAGACAATACTTGAAATATGGTTGTGTGTTCTTTTTTTTTAAATCATGCTAAGAAATTTAATTCAACTGCCAGAAGTAATTAAACATAAATTGTACACCATACTTAAATATCCTAAAGGACATTAAAACACATCTAAACACATACTTTAAACCAACACTTAATAAAAGTCCTTTCTTTTTTTGTTGTTGTTTTTTGTGGTATTGCTGCCCTGAAAAGACCTTTCTTCTTGTTCATTTTTTCCACACCCACACTTGCTCCAGCTCAAATATATTCAATGGTTTATTCTAAGAAGGCAAAAACAAAAACAAATCAAAGGCCCACCACTTTCTTCACCCTCATTATATTTAATACATGTTTAAAATTTTTCTCTTCCTTTATTCTGTCTTTCTCAGTAATTTATTATGTGGATAGATTTAGCTTCATAGCTGGAAAAAGCTCATCCCTTTCCCAAGATGAGGTCAAGGAAACTGAGCTAAAAATGAAATGATTCTCATTATGGTCCAAGAAAAACGACAAATACATGAATACTCCCACAATAACAGTTTTTTTTTTACATTGATAGCTTTTAGCTCATTGATGTTATAATAATAACTTTGATTATCAACTAAGCTAATGAAGAATATCTTGTTTTATAAAATTCTTTCATCATTTTTATTTTATTTACTTATTAAATTTTTTAATTTATCATTTTTGGGGGCGCTCATACACTGCTTTCCATCATACTTAGTTCAATACATAGTTACATACACTGTGCCAAGCACCACCACTAGCCTGTCCTCATCGACATTCTCCCAACATCTGCCCTCCATTTGGGCCGTTGATATGGGCCCCACCTCCTCCAACCTTCCCCCCCCCAGTCCTCATTACTCTGCAATCATTATTGTTTTGTCATATCTTACACTGGCCGACATCTCCCCCTGCCCACTCCTCCCTACGTCTGCCCTCCAGATAGGAGACAGTCCGCAGATCCTCTCTCCACTCCACCCTCCCTTCACCCTTTCAGCAACTTCCCTCCCATCACTGCCCCCGAGGGGTCCGTCCACCTTGAGTTTTCTCGTTTTCAGTTCCCACCTCCACCAGTACACCTCCTCCAGTGCAGCTGGAACTGCAGGACAGATTTGGGGCTGTGATGGTTGGGGGGAGGAAACCTTCAGAAAATAGAGGAAAGTTTTATGCTTCATTGCTACCTCACTGGCCCATCTCTCCCCTGTGACTCCCGTGTAAGGGGGTGTCCAATTGCCCACAAGTGGGCTTTGGGTCCCCACCCTGCTCTCCCCCTCAATCTTATTGATTTAACCCTTGTTCCTTGATGTTTGATGTCTGCTCCCTTCGGCCCCTTGTGATCTCACAGGTGGGTGCGCTTCTTCTATGTGGACTTTGCTGTTTCTGTGCTGGAAGTCCACTTGTTCTTCTAGCCTTTAAGATCCCAGCTACTTTATTGTTTGGTGACTGGGCGCCATCAGTTTCCTCAGCTCTGTCTGTGTCTGCCCCCTTTTGTCCTCAGCGATCATGACAGGAGGGTGGGCACTTAAAGATACGTTTTTTGTTCTCTGATGTCTGATAGGCTGGTTCTTTCCATTCCTCATGGTCTCACAAGCTGGTGTGTTTCTTCTATGGTAGGCCTTGTTGCATTCTTTCCTCATTCTCGGGCCTTTGAGGCCTCAGGCATTATGCCTTGATGGCCGGGTACCATGAGCCATCTTCATCACTCTTTCTCCTGTCCCCACTTGTCCTCATTGATCATCTCAGGAAAGTGCATAGACAGTAATATTAGTTTTTCCCTGTTTGATGCCTGAGGTCTGATCCTTTTGACTCCTTTCAGCCACACTGGCTGGTGTGCTTCTTCTGTGTGGACTTGGGTACTTCTTGGCTAGTTGGCTTTGAGCCTCCAGACTGTATATCTTTTGCTATCTGAGTGCCATCCATTTTCTTGACCACATTTACTTATGCAACTATTTGAATTCAGTGACCATATTGGGCCAGTGAGCATCATGGACAGATTCATAGAACAAAATGTTCTTACACTGAGGGAGTGACTGGGTGGGGCCCAAGGTCCAGCTGCTGCCTTAGTACTAAGTCTATAGCTATATGTTCTTGAATTTATTCCCACCTCTTCATAGATAATTATTATTACATCCATAGATGCTTGTGTTTAGACCTCTTTGCCTTCTCGTTCCTTCCTTTATTTCCTTCCTCCCATCCCTCTTTGATGGTCAGTCTTCATTTGAGTTTCACAACTTCCTCTCTGTTACATTACATTTATTTGGCCCTATTGGGCCTCCCCACTGCACCTCCCCACCGTTTGTAGACCACTGGTTGTTCTCCTCATCCCTGAGTCTGTCCATGCCCCTCTCCCTCCATGGCTGTTGGATCAGTTATTCTCTGCTCCGGACTGTCCACCCAGGAGTGCTTCCTTCTTGATTTGGTCCACTTTGGGGACTCAGACCGCCTTGCTTCCCTGCTGTATGTCTCCCAAGATGTCCTTTTTCGCTGTCTCAATGTGGGTGTGGCATATTGGTCATTTTCCACTACCTTTTCTCTGCCATACGGACTTCCATTGAGTGAGTCAGTCTGGCTCTGGTTATGGCCGGCCGTGTAGCTCCTTTTTTTCAAATCTCCTTCCACCTCCGTCCTCATGGATGGGTGTTGCATGGTCGGATCTGCACACCTGCTTCAGCTTCTGTGAAGACAAGACCTGTACTAGTTGTGTGTTCTTGATGCACATCTTTGATCTTCTTTGAGAAATAATTAAGAGAAGTTTAAAATTAAATCATTAATACATTTGCAAAAGTGGTAATGAGGCCACATCTGTCCTTTCCCAGCTTTCATAAGAAGAGGAAAAATCTATCTTCACACAAGTGTAAGGTCAGTACAACAAGGCAGAGGTCAGACATGGTTCCACTTGTCATTCTTCACTTGTCTTATTGTGAAGCCACTTACTCATTCCTTCTACTGCTCTCTGCTTCTCTGCTGGATTTGGTAATGCTTTGCAATGGCAATGCAGAACTCACAGACAACAATCAAAATTACAAGGGTTGATTACTGAAGTTAACAGGTTAGCACAAGATCAAAAACCTCTAAGAATACAGACTTTGGCCCATAGCAATGCCTCTCCTCAATCAGCAGCTATGTCTTTCTCTCGTCCTACGTCTCTCTGCACATGGCCCTTTGGTTCCTGCCTTGATCTTTGAGGCAGGAAGTTTACTAGTTGCTCTGCCTCACTGCGGCCTGATGTCTTGTCTGGTGCCTCTGTCTGGGAGTGACATTGCATCGGGTTCCTCTCCCGCAGCAGAGAAGGCTTTCAAATTATTTTGTAGAGTGCATTTTTCCTTAATGGTCTTGAGATTCTCTCTCCCAGCTTTGGAGATAACCATCTTATACAACCAATACTGAACAGTCACATGTTAGTCTAGTAGACCTTATTTCCATTGTCTCGCCCAATTATTGGTGGGAATTATGCAAAAATGAATGTTTTCATTCTTGTGAAGTGACACTGAATCTGCTTTGCCTCATAGCTACCCTGCATGCAACAGAACAAAACACCGCCTGGTCCTGAACCAGCTTCACGATTTCTTTTATTTGAGCCCATTGTTGCAGCCACTGTGTGGACCCACATTGTTGGAGGTCTTCTCCTTTCTCACTGCCCCTCTGCTGAACCAAGCACAATGTCCCTTTCCAAGACTGCTGTCTCCGGACAACATGTCCAAAGTGAAATGATGTCTCACCATCCTTACGTTTAAGAAGCATTCTGGTTGTACATTTCCCCGCTGGATTTTGTTGTTGTTGTTCTTTTGGTAATTCGTGACACTCTCAAAGTTCTTCACCAACCCAATAATTCAAAGGCATCAATTCTTCTTCAGTTTATTCCAAAAGTATAGAAGAGCCTTATTCAAACAATTTCACCTCACCAAAACACTATCAGTAATATTTATAAAAAATAAATGGGAAATTTTAGCCCTTTTGAGATAAAGTTCGAAGCAGACATGAATTTTTCTTTAGGCTCAAAATCTTTCACATCATCAAGTTACTTTTTATAAAGTATTTTATTATCCTATGAAGTTATAATAGCATTCACACACAAATAAGATGGCAATAAAATGATTCAAATCTATATTCAAACCTACATTCAAACCTATATTCATTTCATGGTCTATAAGACCATAATATTCTGAGAGAACAATAAGAATAAATTTTGTGGGACAAGTAAATCTGACTTTGGAAAATGAGAAAAACAATACGGACATAATCAGTAAATAGGTCATATATATTTTTAGTTTTCTTTGATTCTTTTTGCTAACATGTAACTGTTTTCACTGTAGTCTGTAATTAAAGCACTATATAGCTGAAAAGGAGAGAGTGAGAGAAAGACAATTCTTGAAATTACATAATTAATTACAAGCTACTTCTCCCATGACTGTATATTATACCTAAGAGAGCATGAGCTTAAAGGTTATCCTACTAATTCTCTGATCAAATGATGCTTTTATTACTCATTCAGTATCACTCAGTGTATTATTATTTTTGGCCTTGACTGAGAAATTGTGATCCCGAGACACTTAAAATGGGTTTGTGGCTCTATAACAGGCAATACATATAAAGTCTCAACTAATTATACAAAATTGCTTGAAATCCAAGTGCTTGCAAAGTATTCATAGAGTTAGGATAAATAAATTATATAAATTTGTGCTGGACAATAGTGCAGCTATAAAAACAAATAAATTACCTTTTCTTATATGTCTTCGCTTACCATTCAGTCTTGAAAATTGTGAAGCTACTTCTGTATTGAAGAGACTTCCAGTTTGATGATCTTCTGGTTGTCTTTAGTACACACCATTAATCAAATTGATACATTTTAATTCAATTATATTAAAAATTACAAGCAATTGAGACATTTTATAGAAAATTTTTGTACTGTAAAAAGGGGAGGGAATGGAATACTCATTTGCCTAAAAGAAAAGTCCCAGTAAAGAACACTGTTATAAAAGCCCTTTGGTTTTGTTAGCATTGTATATTTAAATTGTGAAAACAAATTGTAAGTCAACACACTGAAATTGCTTTTGTTAAGTTTCCAACTTCATTTCAGACTCATCATCATCACATCTAAGGGTAGATTTGGCAGAAAGAATTTTCTGTCTTCAAAATTTTATTTTGGGGGACTTCTGGGCAAGATGGCACCTAGGTGGGCATTTCATGCTGGGAGCTCCAAAGAAATCAGTAAGTGAAGAAATCTGGGGTTCAAGTAGGTGTTCCAAGACTGAGAGATAATTCCAGCAGCAGTTCATGGTGCTTCACTGAATCAAGAGCTGACTCCCATCCCATTTTCTGCACCTACAGTGGACCAGATTTACTGGAAGAATTGATCCGGCCCCAGTTGTTGCAATGTTGCAGACACAGCTGCTTGCTTAGCTGCAGTTCCCCGAGTGATACCTGCAGATAGTGACTTTAGCAGCCATGGTGTGATACCCCAAATGGCATGGGGTATCAAACAAATCCCTATTGATGGATATCTCCTCCAAGACCAGCACTTTTCTTCCTACTTTTTCGCTGTCCTCCCATGCATGTTCCAGCCCTCTTACAAACATGCTTGTACCTTATTTCCTGCCCACATTCTTGTCTGTAGTGCTTCTAGCTGGGAACAGAGGATCACCTCATTCCTGTTCCATACCATCCCCAGAACTGAGTACTACCACACTCAGACAAGCACTTTCCTTGAGACTGCAACCTGCACAGTTGCTAACAGCTCCTACAGAGTCCTGAGGGTTGTTGGAGTGCAGCACAAGCTGAACTCAGAGGCTGACAACTGAGAGGGTTATCTCAACTTCCCTCTAGACAGCAGATTCCTGATAGGCTAGGGTGAGAGAGAAACCCCAGTGGGGCAAATGTAAAATGCAACCCCTCAGGGAAGTTGGCTACAGGGAGGCTGCAGAATCATTCATACCAATCACCCAAGGAGAGAGCCCAGTGGTCTTTAACGTCTAGGAAATGGCACCGAGTTCCTCCAAAATGACATAAACAACAAAATGCATCAGCAGCCTCAGGAAGAAAATGGGAGAGATGAAATCTAATGTCAGAGGATGACCTAAACCTAACGGCAGTAATAGAAATGGGAAATGTTGACCTGTCCTGAAAAGAATTCTTCAGAATGCTGCCTAGAGTCATAGAGGATATAAGGGAAGCAATACAGAAAAAAAGGATGAAATGATAGACAAGAAAAAGACCACACACCAATGGGAAATGCAAGGGCTAAGGAATGAGAACACAAAAGCTAGTAACAAATCCATAGACTTTACTACACACTTGAGGAAGCATAGAATTACACCAGTGACCTAGAGGATAACCAGACAGATTTCAACCAATGTGAAAGAGAGTCAAATAATATAATCAGAGGAGTTGAAGAAAAGCTAAGAAATATGTCTGATACTATGAAGAGGCATCGGAATAATTGGAAGATGAAAATAATTGGACTACTGGAACAAGATACAATGAAGAAGTCAACAGTAAAAATAGGAAGGGAATTCAGAGAAGAAAAGTTTCCTACTTTAATGAGCTAAAACCAGACAACCATTCTGGAAGTCAAGATAATACCACCGAGGCTGAATCCCAAGAAGAAGTCACCAAGGCATATATTAATTAAACTACCCAATTTGAGGAAAAGAAGAAAATAACAACAGCAAAAATCATAGAAAACAGCCTCTAAGAACACATTGGCTGAACTGTGAGAAGAAGGCAAGAGTGAACCAGTAACACAGATCCACTTGCAAGATATACAGATAAGAAGCAGAGTTAGGAAAACACCCAATACAGAAGGAATGTGATGACATTGCAGAGTTTACAAATGAAATTCAAGCATTAAAAGTAAAGACTAGTAGACTGGCTTAGAAAACACAACAAATAGATCTGCTGCCTATAGGAGACACATCTCCAGATTATAGACAAAAATAAACTGAGAATCAAAATCTGGAGAAAAATATACCAACCAAATGGTAATTCAAACAAAGCAGGGTGACAATCTTAATCTCAGATCTTAATATGCAAGCCATAACAAGAGATAAGATATTGGAACACTATACAATATTCAAGGGAACAATATACCAAGGACAAGTGAGTGCAGTAAATATATGTGCCAAATGTGAGACCCAAAAAATTCATCAATCAAATGTGCCCAAATATTAAAAAAAAAATCCCAGGTTCAGCAATTATATTATATGACTTTAACACATCACTCTCTGAGAAAGGTAAAGAAGCTTAACAAGGAGGTTACAGATCTAAACATTATATTTACACAATTTATTCTGATATAAATTTTCATATTTGTCCACAAATGGTAAAAAAAATGCCACATTCTTTTCAATCCCATATGGCATATACTTAAACTTAGACTACCTGCCTGGACATATGTTGAATCTGTATAAATTCTGGCACATAACGGTCATACAGACTTCTCTCTCATCACTATGTCATAAAGCTGGAAATCAACACAAGGGTGATTAAGAAAACAAGTGCAAACAATTGGAGGATAAGTCACTCTTCATTGCTAAAGGAGTGTGTACTGGCCAAGATCTGTGATGAAATTAGGAAGTTTCTGGAAACCAATACGAGCGAGAATACAACATACCCAAACCTTTGGGACACAGCATAGGAAGTTATTAGAGGAGTATTGACAGCAATGCATGCACCCCGGATAAAGTGAGAGAGAAATGTGATTGATATACTGCCTCAAAACATATAGCAATCTGAGCAGAGTCACCAGGACAATCCTACTAATAGCAAAAGAAAAGGAAAAATAAAAATCAAGACTGAGATTCGAGAGATAGAAGAGAAGCAAACTATGGAAAATCCATGCAGCTAAACAATGTTTCTTTGAAAGGATTAAAAGAATTAACAGACTGTTACCAATCCTAACCAAAAAGAGTAAGGAACAAAATTTAATATTAAAGATGAGGGATGCAGAAGACATTGTAATGGACCCAAATTTAATCCAAAGGATTATTACAAGCTCTATGATGACTTGTATTCTATTGAGCTCAGTCACTTGGAAGACATTGACACAATGGAAAAGCAATCTCTCCCTAGACTATTCCAGAAGCACATCAAGAATCTCAATAGACTCCTAGCAATAGAACAAATACATAAGGTTATTAACAGATTACCAACAAAAATTTTTCCTGACCAGATGTCTTCACAGGAAAATTCTACCAATTATTTAGGGAAGAACTGACACCAATCCCACACAAACTCAGAATACAGAAAAATGCAGCTAACTCCCAAACTCCCACAATGAAACTAGTATAACTCTGATACCTAAATCAGGCAAGATCCCAAAAGAATCGAGATCTACAGACCAATAGCTCTAATGAATTATGATGCAAAAATTCTTAACAAAACACTGTCTGATAGAACATAAAACAAATATGTAATTCTCCATGACCAAATGGGATTCATATCAGGGATACAGGGATGATTCAACATATTAAAGACCATTAGTATTATTTTCCACACTCACTTGAAAAATTATAAGAATCCTATGCTACTATTGATAGATGTGTAAAAAACATTTGACAATATCCACTATCACTTCCAATTTAAAACACTCAAGAAGATAGGAATGGAAAGAAAAGTCCACAATAGAATACAACCTACATTGAAAAGTTCTCAATATAATACAAGTTATATATGAAAAACTAACAGTAAACATGGTGTTCAATGGAGAAAAAAAACAACAACAAAATAATTCCACTGAAGAAGAGGGCCAGCTGAGGATGCCTCTTGTCCCCACTCATATTTAACATTGTATGGGAGATTTTAGCTAACAACGTGAGGCTAATAAAAGACATCAAAGGCAGTTGTCTGGGGAAGGAAGAGGTGAAACTACTGGTATTCACAGATGATATGATTTGATATATAGAAAATCCCTAAAACTCCATAAGGAGAGTGCCAGAAATGATAGAGGACATGACAGAGTGTCAGGATACAAACTCAATAAACAGAAGTCTATTGAACAGCTAAACAGATTTCACAAGACCATGGAAGGGGCAGTCAAAAAGGTGATATGCTTCACAATAGCCAAGTATAATTTGAAATATCTGGAGATACACCTACATTACTAAAAAAATAAATAAATAATTTTATGAGGAAAATTGCAGAATACCATTGCTAGAAACTAGGTATAACCTCAACAAATGGAAGAACTTCCTATGCTCATGGATCAGAAGACTCAATAAAATAAAGATATCTATTCTGTCAGGGCCCTATATAAATTTCATTCTATCCTGATACAAATCCCATCATCTTTTTTAAAAGAATTGGAAACATGGATTGCCAATTTCATATGGAGAATACAAAAGCCCAGAATAAGCAAAGGACACCTCAAGGAGAAGGATAATGTTGAAGGGCTTGCTTTACTTGACTTTAGCAACTATTATGCAGTCACAGTGGTCAAAACAGTGTAGTATTAGTATAATGACAGATACTTGGACCAAAGGAAAATAACTAAAACCCAGAAATAAAATTGTTAGCATATAGACAACTGATCTTTGATAAGGGCCTCAAAAATATCAAAAAGAAGTGAAAGTTCTCTTCAATAATTGGTCTTAGAAAAATGGAAATCTACCTGCAGAAAAATGAAACTAGTTCCTTATCTCACTTTATGCACAAAAATAAACTTAAGCTGTATCACAGACTTTGGCATAACACCCCAAACAATTAGAAGTATCAAGAAGGAAAATGGGACAAACCTGAATTTTGGCACAAGATAGTTCATAGGCTATCTTGTAAGGGTAAGGTATGGAAAAGGACACAAACACAGAGAAGGCACAAATTGATAGGTGGAATATTCTGAAGATAAAAAATCTGTGTACATTGAAATAATTCACTAAGAGAATAAGAGAGCCCACAGATTGGGAAAACATCTTTAGCAATGACACAATGAACAAAGATCTTATTGCTAAAATAGGCACTACTCTACTAGATTGCTCACAGAGGAGGTTGACAAAGGACTTGAACAGAAATTTTACAGGAGCAGAAATCCAAGTGGTAAATAAATATATGAGAAAATATTCCTGACCCTTAGCCATAAGAGAAATGTGCATTAAAACAATTATGAGATACCACCTAACACCCTAAAAATAGCCCAAATAAAAAAATCACAAAGTAATAATTGTTGGAAGAGCTGTTGTGAGATAGGAATTTTCATCCACTGCTTGTTAACCTGTACATATGTACAGTCATTATGAAAACTAATTTGATGATATCTAAGCCAGAGGGAAATGGAGCTACCATATGACTTAGCAATCCTTCTATTGGGCATATGACCAGAACAAGCAAGCAACAAACCATGGCCAAATATCTGTGCTCCTATGTTCATCACAGTGCAATTCACATTTGCAAGGAGTTCAACACAACCCAAATTTCTATCAGTTGATGAAAGGATTAAGAAAGTGTGGTACACACAAACAATGGATTACTATGCATTCCTAAAAGGCCATGATGAACATATGACATACATGGTCCCTTGGGATGTATTGGAGGAAATTATGCTAAACAAAGTAAGCCAAGCTCAAAAAGGCAAGTACACATGACAACATGAGTCCACTGAGGTAAGCTTAAAAATGCAAAAGCAACATAGGGGAAAAGCTTATTTATACATACATTCTGGTGGTGAGGTCCAGGTACCGTGGCAGGGGCCAGCCCCAATGCAGTGATACATATGGTAGCTAATTTTAAAAGTGGGGGAAATAAAGAAAGAATAAAATATCAAAAACATTGTAGCAGGGGATGAGGACACTAACCTCCCCAAGGGGAGGATATTATTTATATTTCCACAGGAGAGAAAGAGAGGGAACAGACTTCAACCTGGTTCAGCAAGAGGTGATTGTATAATTCAAACAGCAAATCAGTAGAGAGGTCTTCTGGACCAGCACCAACTAAGTGGATCTCCCTCTGCCTCCCAAGAAGAATGCACTGCAGTGGACAGCACTGCAGCTATAGCCCATGGAGAGGGGTGTGTCTGATGAGAGCACACATGAGCACATGAAGAAGGAAGAAGAGAGAATGGAACATATCCTAGCCCACCAAGTCCTGAAGATGTGATTCCTGCTTAGAGCAGTCAGTGCACAGAGATGACCAAGGGTCAGCCCCACCATGAGACATGATGTCTGTCACTGACCCATGACATTATTGGGGCAACAGTGGAAACACAGGACCACAATGAAGAAACAGGGTTGGGATGGTACCCTGTCTGACCCAACCACACCATGGCAAAACACTAATGGTGTGGAACACAGCATGGAGTTCCCAAGGGAGTGCCAAGTATACACTTTGTGATCAGGGTGTGCGACTCCTTTGGACTGAAACAGGGGACACTCCTTTTTATTTTGTTATTTTTATTTTTGACTTACTTATATATATCTTATGGACTTTTTTTGTTGCTGTTGCTGTTGTCGTCATCATTTTTTTCTTTGGTTCCTTCATCTTAGGATGCTCTTTTTTTTTTTTTTTGTATATGTTGTTATCTTTTGCAGGTCTACCTAGATAAGATAGGCTGGTTGAACAGTCTGGAGGAGCAAACAATGGGACTGATGGTTCCAGGGCTGCAGTGAGGATATGGGAGATGGGAAGGAATGGGAAAAGAGGTGGTGTGGACCAACCCAGGGAAAATGGAACAAGTGATTCAAAATCAGTGACAAGCTGGGTGTGAGAGTCCTGAGAAAATAGAGGAAAGAATGGTGGGGAGTAAAGGGCATATATAGAGGTCTAAACAGGCACATACAGAAGTGAATATGCTTATATACGATGATGAGGAAATAGATCTATGTGATTATACTTACAGGATTAGTATTAAGACAGCAAATGGCCATTGTGCTTCCACTTAAGTACTTCCTCAATGTAAGAATACTCTGTTTTATTAAATTGGCATTCCCTGATGCTCACATTCCCTACATCATCTCTGAAGACAAATGTGTGCATAAGCAAAAGTGTGAAGAAAGCTGATGGTGCCGACTATCAAAAGATGTAGTGACTAGGGTCTTAAAGACTTGAAAGTAAATGAGCAGCCATCTAGCTCAGAAGCAACAAAGCCTACAGGGAAGAAGCACACCAGTTTGTGTGACCACGAGGTGTCAAAGGGAACAGGTATCAGACATCAAAGAACTAAAATATTATACCATTATAAATGTGTGGGAGTACAGATTGGGGACCCTAAGCCCATCAATAGGTGAAGCGACATCCACTTACATAGGGGTCACAGGGAGGAGATGAGTCAGTCAAGGTACAGTATAGCAGCAAGGAAATGTGCAACTTGCCTTTAGCTCTTAAATGTTTTCTCTGACTTACTATCATGATCCCAATTGTACCTTACAACCCTGCTAGATCAGGGGATGTACACCAGAGCTGGAACCATGGTGAATTCAGGACAGTTGGTTCCTTCAGGACCAGTTGTGAGAGTGGTTATAAGTGGAGAGTGAAGAAGGTTGAGTACAAAGGGGGAACCAATTACGAAGATCTACATATAGCCTCCTCTACGGGGTATGAGCAACAGTGGAGTGGGTGAAGGACCACATCAGACAACGAACTATATGACAAAATACTCATAATTTGTAAATAATTAAGTGTTCATGGGGAAGGGGGACTGGAGGGGGAGGGGGTATATAGGGAGCTGAAACTGGAGATCTAGGTAGAAGGAGGATGTTTCAAGGACAACGATGGCAAAAAATGTGCAAATATGATCTGTATACAATTGATGTATATATTGATCATGATAAAAGTTGTATGAGCCTCCAATACAAAGATTTAATAAACAAAATATGACCAAATATAATTCACTGTAATTGTGAAATAAAAAACTCTTCTGCAGACAATAAAGAAAAAGCCCAGAAAAACAATTTGTCTGGAAATCAAGAAGCTGAACATTGTATTTTGTGTACCAAGGTTGTTTAATACTTACATATTATGTGCAAAAGTAGTGTGCAAATTAAGTGTGTCTCTATGTGTGAGTATATATGTATGTGCTTGTGTATGTATATATACATACATACACATATATATGTTGTTGTTAGGTG
Source organism: Nesogale talazaci (assembly GCA_004026705.1). Taxonomy (NCBI): domain Eukaryota; kingdom Metazoa; phylum Chordata; class Mammalia; order Afrosoricida; family Tenrecidae; genus Nesogale; species Nesogale talazaci. The sequence continues at coordinate 104,268 of PVJH01005184.1, forward strand.
CCATCTAATCAGAACCAACTCACAGCTATCCTATGTGCAACAGAATAAGACATTGCCTACTCATGTTCCATTCTCACAATGATTCCTTTGTTTGAGCACATTATTGCAGCCATTGTGACAATCCAGTTTGCCAGGGTCTTCTTCTTTTTCATTACTCCTTTACCAAGCTTGATAAGGAACTGGTCTTTTCTAACAACATGTCCAAAGTGAGTGACTCAAATTCTAGCTGCCCTTGTCTCTGAGGAGCATGCTGGCGGTATTTCTTTGAAGACCAATCTGTTTGTTCTTTTAGAAACACCATGATTCAAGGGAACTGATTCTCCTTCAGTCTCCCTTATTCTGTACCCAACTTTTATATGCCTGTGACACAATTGACACACTTGTGTGCTTCCTCAGTTTATCATGCGGTTACCTATTGGCCTAGTTTGAAGGTTTTGGTTTTCTTTACATTGAGCTGTAAATCCTCATGGAAGACCAAAGTACTTGATCTGCAGCAGCAAGTGCTTCCAGTCCTCACCCTCGGCAAGCCACGTTGTGTCATCTGTGTTCTGTAGGTTGTTAATCCTGCCTTTAATCCTAATGAGACATTTGCATTTATATAATCCAGTTCCTCTGATTATTTGCTCAGTATACAGATTGGATAAATATGATGAGATGATTTGACCCTGGTGCACAGCTTTCTCGATTTTTATTTATCAAGTATTCCCTTTTTCTGTGGCCACAACTTCCTCTTGGTTCACATACAATTTATGCAATGCTCCACAATGAAGCATTTTGGAATTTCCTTTCTTCTGAAGCCTATCATAATTTGTTATGGACCACACAGTTGAATGCCTTTGCATAGTAAATGACACACAAGTAAACATTTTTTTTTAATATTATCTACTATCCTCGAAGATCCATCTGGCATCAGCAATAATATTACTCGATCCAACTACTCTTCTGGATCTAAGTTGAGTTTCTGGAAGCTCCCTGCCAATGTTTTGCTGCAGCTGTTGTTGCAAAATTTTATTTGCATGTTATATTAATTATATTGTTTTATAATTTTCTTATTCTGTTGAGTCATCTTTCTTTGGAATGGTGTAAATGGTGACGCTTCCAGTAGGTTGGCTAGGTAGCTGTTTTCAAAATTTCTTGGAATGCACAAATAAGTTCTCTCAGGGCTTCATTAGCTTGTTGAAACATTTCAATCACTGTTCCCTCACTTCCTGTGGTCTCATTTTTGGCTAGTTCCTTAGTGCAGCATGTAGTACTTTTTTCTGTACCAGTGGTTCTTGACCAGATGGTACCTCTTGGAAAGTTTAATGTCAATGGATTCTTCATTGTGATAGAGTGACTCTGTATTATTTCTAAATTTTTGGTGATTTATATAACACTCAGTATTTTGCCCTATGCTCATTCTGTGTAGTCAAAAGGTGATTTTTTGATAAAGAAGTCTGGTGTCTTGCAAAATTCTGTCTTGTGATTGCCAATTTTGTTTCAATGAACAAGGTTGCATTTTCTAACTATTATTTCTTCCTCTTTGTTTCCAACTTTAGCATTCCAATTGCCATTAATAGTAAAATCATTTTGAGTGCATGTTTTATCAATTATATAGTGAAAATTTTGGTAAAATTCTATAGGCTATTCATTACTAGGTTTACTGGATATTCATAAATTTGAATAATATTTATAATGAGTGGATTTCCTAGTACAAGTTTAGATGTTATCCTATCACAAACAGCATCATACTTCAAGATGCACTTGAGATGTTCTTTTTGACAATAATTTACCTAATGTATCCTTTATTTCTTGTTGCAATTATTAATAGAACTTGCAGCTTTCAATCACTCGCATCCCCCTATTTGAGTAATGACACCTCAGCACACCAACACTCAGCCTTTATTTCAGAAGGCGTCACTCCATCCAACTCATTATGGTTGAATCTACTTTCCTCAGTGTTTTGTGCCTTCTGACCTGAGGGGCTCATCTTTTGGCACGATCTGCGACAATATTCTGCTGCTATCATGAAAGTTTCTGGGTCCAAAAATGTTCCACTGTAATCAAGAAGGTTTTCTGTGGCTATTTCCTCCAAAGGGAACAGCCTAGTCCTTCTTTATAGTCTGTTTTAGTCTGAAAGAGGTGCTTACAACTGTTCAACTCTTCTCTGATTTTTTGTAGTTGTTGTTGTTTTTTAAATATAAGTGACATAGAATTCAGCATCACAGCAACACACAAAGCCTTGACATTACAACAAACTGACAGACGAGTTGAGTGTGCATATGTGTATATATGTATGTATGTATAGACATAGGTACAGGTATAGATATAGATGATATAGCTGTATCTAGAGAGAGATAGAAATGATAGATATTGATACAGATATAGATGATACAAATGATATAAATATAGATATAATTCGTTAGGAGACGAAAAACAAGAAAGCCACGTTACAGTGGTATTGCTGTAAAATAGATCAGATATACAGTGGAATCAGGTGGAAAACAGTCCTAAAAGAGAAATCAGAATTGCATGTTATCATGTTTAGTTCATTATGACACTATGGCCTTTCCCTAAGGATTCTGGGATTCCAGTATTTCTTCATTGGAGACAGAGACACTTTCACTCTGCTCATCTTCCTATGAAACAAGCTTTTGTTTGTTTTGTTTTTGTTTTTGTTTTTTTTGGTGGGGGGTCATCACTGCTCTCTGGTGGTTGTGGTAGCTACCCAGCCTTGCTTCTAGAGAGCTATAGCTGGATTTGAGCCGCCAAGCCCATGGGCCACAGTCCTGAACTCTACCACAATGCCACCAGGGCTCAGCCCTGAGACAGGTTTTTAACCAGTAAAATATATTGTTTCACAAAGTCAATTTTCTGTTTACAAAATTTAACTATTAAGGATTATTAAGTTGTTGTTAGGCACCATCCAGTCAGTTTTGATGCATAGCTACCCTATGTACAACATAATAAGACAGCTCTCTGTGCTAGAACATCAGGGTAGGTCCATGTGACTTCTCCTCAGAGATGTCTCATAGGAAGATGAGCAAAGAGAAAGTGTCCCTGGATCCAGTGAGGAAATATGGAATTCCCAGACTACTTAGGGGAAGACCATGCCCACAAAGAAGCCTCACTGACTATGACCCTATTGATAGAACAGACGCCACCTCTTCACTCCTAATCCTCTAAAGTCCCAAACTGACAACAGATTATGTCACTACCACAGTGTCTTTCTCGAAGACAGTTCTCTACTAATAATAGCCAAAGAAAGTGAAACACATGTCTCACTATTCTTGCCTCTGGCAAGCGTTTTGGCAGTCTCATGTACTTTCAGCCTTCTTTGCTAATAAACTCAACCAAACTCAAGGCCATCGAATCATTATCACACAACTTATCACACAAAGTCGGGCTGTATCTGTGCACTTCTACTACTGTAACACTTCATGGGAGTGGAAAGCTTCATCTTTCTTCTTCAGAGCAGGTAGGGCAGTTTTGAGCTACTGAGCTCCAGGTGAGCAGTCTAAAGTGCAATCACTAGGCCACCAGGAATCCTTTCTTCACTAAAAGCAGGTTTAAATGCATTTCTTCTTTTCCATATTCAACGTCCAACTTTTACTTGCACATGAAGCAATTGAAAATATCATGTCTTTGTCAGATACACCTTACTGCTCCAAGAAACATGTAGCAGTTATCTAAGACAGTGCTTCCATTGATCTCTTCACTGCTGCTTCCCTGAGGATTAGTCGTGGACTCAAGTGAGATGAGATCCTTGAGAACTTCAGTCTTTCTTCTGTTTCTCCTAAAGTTGCCTACTGGTGCCAGTGTGAGGACTGATTTTCTTTCCATTGTTGTGATCCACATTACTGGATCTGCATCAGCAAGTGACTCCTGTCCTCTGCACTTCCAGCCAAACAGGTTGTGTCATCTGCATATAGAAGTTGTTAATAAATGTTCATTTGATGCTCGGATTGCATTGTCCATATAATTAAGTCTCTGTAATGATTTCTTTTGTAATGATTCTTTTGAAAGAATGAATGCATATAATGACATTATATACCTTTCCTTATTTTAAACTGTGTAGCATTCTTTTGTTCTGTTGGAGCACTGCCCTTTGGTCTAGGTACAGGCTTCTTATGAGCATAGGAAAACATTCTGTAAATCCTATTCTAGTCAAGACTACCCAAAGTGTGTTATGACCAATAAGATGAAATGCCTTAAAAAGTTTTTTTAAATACTATTTTAAAAATCCAAAAGACATATTATTATAAAACTTAAATTTCAGCATGTAAAAAATATCTTGAACTTGTATGGTAATCTTAATTGAGTGACCTGGCTTCCAGAGTGACCCAGTATTATTAATATGTTATTACTATTATTAATATTTTGGTCTGAACTTCTTTGAAAATATGCCGTCAGAGTGAATGTCTGAGACGTCAGTCAGCATAATCTGGTTTTGGTAACACTTGAAATTAAAGCATGTTGTTAGTATAATTTCGAAAACAGGTGGGAGAGTTTTTGTCAAATTCATTTTTAAATATTTACAAGAAAATTTGAGTTTGTGATTATCTGATATTCATTATAACACTTAAAAAATAAAATTATGATTCCTTTTAAGATACAAGATAAAAAGAAGTGTCCTCTACTATTAGTAAAATTTGTATCCAGATTTCCTTTTTCAGTCTTTAAGTCTAGTTTCTTTTTTAGAGTTTGATTTAATAATGAAAATTTAAAATTACTTTAATCTCTGATAAAGTTTCATTTTCATCTTGGCACAAAGTTTGCTTTTCCAGGGACATGTGGATGTACTAGGATTCTTTCACATAATCATAAGATGCAAGACACTAACAAATAATTGTCAAATATTAAACTAGATTAAACTAATATGATATGTTAATGCTTGAATGAATAAAATTCTCTATAAATATCTTGTCATTATAACATCCTTACCCTATATAAAAATCAGATATACTCCAGTGACCCAAATTCTAAAAACTTAAAGCAAGCAATATATACTACCAAATTATATATTCTGATATTTTTAAAGTTTGTGAAAATATTAAGGCCAAATTTATCAAATGTTTTTACTTAAATCACTCCATCAGAATTACAGAATGAGATATTTGGAGAAAATCATGCACTTTCACCAGAGGGCAGTGATGCCAAAAAAAAATCATCCTTTTTTAGTGATGACACACAATCTGAGCACTTCAATGTCTCAAAAGTCCATATTCCGAATCCAGTGTCATCAAGGTGGTTCTGGCAGCTTTACATATTTCCTAAAATAGCTATTTAGAGTGATAACACTCATTTTTGACATTGAATTAAAGGCCTCCCAAAAATTTGGACATGCTTTGCTTACATTCACTCATTGGATATCTTTTCTCATTTATATTTTCTTTTATGCACCATCTGACTTTTAAAGATCGATAATTTGATATCCAACTACTGGATGGAAATCTAAATCTTATTATATACTGCATTCATAACCCAATTCAATTGTGATTAAAGAACACATTTTGAAAAATAGCAGCAATTTCAAATTCAGTTTACTTGTTTTATTGGCACTTGCCTAGGCTATCCCGTTGAAATATCCAAGTACATTTTTCATCTATTCTTGAACGTTTTCATTTTTTTAATTCTTCTCACCTATTACATTCATTTTGGTCATTTAAAATTTTATTAATTTATTTTATAATGATTACATATGTTTAAATTCTTCTTCAATTAAATATTTTATTTAATTTTTCCTAATATTACATTGCACACTTACACTGTATATGAAAATATTTCATAGTTGTATTTTATCTCCCCAAACTTTCCATCTGTTTGTTTTCTTAATTACCACGTACATCTGTTACAACCATCCTGTAGTTAGATTAAAAAAATACAGTCAGGTGTCAGGGCTCAAAGAATAAAAATCATATCAATATATGCCCACCCTCCCAACATGAAAACTGAAGACAAATGGGAGCAGAGGCAAACAGAGTGGAGAAAGCTGATGGTGCCCAGATACCACTGATAAAGCGTCTGGGGTCTTAAAGCCTTGAAGGTAAACGAGTGGCCGTTTAGCATAGAAGCAGCAAAGCCCTCATGGAAGGATGTCAGCCTGTGTGATCACGAGGGGTTGAAGGGAACAGGTATCCAACACCAAAAAACAGGAAGCACATCACTACGAGTGAGGGGGAGAACAGGGTGGGAATCCAAGTTCCGTTCGTGCCTTACTGAAGAGTCGCAGGGAGTAAAAGAGCCAGTGCAGTGAAGTAGCAATGAAGCATACAACTTTCCTCTAGTTCTTGAGGACTTCCTCCCCCGAACTATCACGATCTGAATTCTAGCTTACAAATACAGCTGGGCTGGAAGAGGTACACTGGCACAGATAGGAACTGGAATTTCAGAGAACCTTAGGATCAGTAGTGAGAATAGAATTACCAGATGGGAGGAGGGAGAAGAGGTATAGATGGAGACCACAAGGACCTACACATAACCTCCTATCTGGAGGACGGTCTTCAGAAGAGTGGCCAAGGGGAGACGTCGAGCAGCGTAAGATATGAAAAAATAATGATAATTTATGAAGTATGGACGGTTTTGGAGCAGAGGGGAGCTGGGGAAGGGGGTTTTGAGAAGCTGATATCAAGGGTTCAAGTGGAAAAGCAGAGATAAGGAGAATTATGATGGTGCCTGAGTCCCAGTGGCCTAAGTGCTTGAGTGCGGGACTGTGTGGGCTTGGCGGTTCAAATCCAGCAGCAGCTCTCATGAGCAGCACTGGTTAGCTCCCACGACCACGAGTATGCAGTGAGTCAAAAACAAAAGGAGAATAATGATGGCAGCAGGCATGCAAATGTGCTTGGCACAATATATGTATGTATGTATTGTGGTAAATAATGTATGAGCCCCCAATAGAATGATTAGAAAAATTAAAAAGAGTAGTATAACAAGGCACCTCTAGATTTCACACATTCCTTGATCTTTTTCTGGGGTTTGATGTTACTGCTGGCTGTAGTTCTTCATTTCTATTTCCTGGCTTTTCTACCTTAATTTTGGAAATCTGTATGCTTTGTTAAGAATAAAAACTTGCTTTCTGAAAATGAAAAAAAGATTAAAAAGTAAAAGCAAGGAAATAAAAATACAGTTCAGCAATCTCTTCCCTTGAATTGGTGTCTTTAATCTATCTATACTAATAGATTTATCAGTGTAGATGGATTTGACTTGCACTTATGGACTGTCTATTTTATATATGCTTTGACTTTTCAGCCTGTTTTTCTCCGACACTGCTCTAACCTCCAGTGTGGTAATTTCAACTCACAGTGACTCTACAGGACAGAAGAAATAGCCTCTGTTGGTTTAGGAGGGTGTAACTCTTTACAGGAGCTCAAAGTCTCATCTTACTCCCACAAAGTGTTTGATGGTTTTCAAGCACTGACCTTGAGATTTGCAGTCCAGCTCAAAATGCTTTAAGCCACCAGGGCTCCTGTGCTTCTTTTTTAAAACAAAAATACACAAAACCCAGTAAAAGTGGGTTATTCAAATGATAAATTTAAAACTGCTTCCGTAATAAATGATGGCATTATGGAAGAAAACTACTATCATTTATTAGGTAAACAGATTCTGGCTTAGAATTGAAAAGCCTTTAAAGGTGTTTTCTTTTGTTTTACTGTCCCATTGCTCGTCTTAATGCATCATAATCTACTCTAGATAGTATTCATTTGTCTTAAAATACAGAAATGTTGTACTATTTTGTTTTCTATTTTCCATAATATCTGTGTGCTATTATTTTCATATATAGTGTAGTGGTCACTGCTTTATGTAATAATATGTTTTAAAGATATGAATAGACACATTAAACCTGATGTTTGACATATTACACTATACTAATTATGGAATAGAAAAACATCTTTCATTATACATAATACATACTACATATAGTATGCATAATTGGAAGTTTGGGGATTAAATGAAAACTCAGAAAACTACTTGAACTGAGGGAAGGAAAACATTCCTAAAACTAATGAATCAAGCCACTTGGAAAAAACCATAGGGCAGTTTCAGGTTTTATGAGGATAATGTTGCCTCTTTTTTGCTTTCATCAGCTAATAAATGTCAAAAAATTGTTGTGCATTGCTAAATTATATAATATAATTTAAGCATAAAATATGGTTATTTGCTAAAATGCTTTAAGAATATATAACATATACAACATTTGCTATTTTAATCATAATTCCTAACATAATGTGCTTTATAAAAAAAGAACAAAATTAAGAGCAATGGTTAATTCCTTGAGTACTCTTTATGGAAAATAAATTATTTGATTAATCTATTTATGGAATCTAATATTATATCATAAATGGATGCCTACTGAATAGACGGAAGCTCTTCAATTCCTAAAGTTTTTAAAAACTTAATTATGGTACTGATTATTAATTTTCTGAAATTTAACTTACTTGCTAATTCATTCAAACTTTTAAATTTTGTCAGTGAAATTGAAGATCAGCTACATGGTCTGTCTTGATTTGTCACAGAATCAATAGCAAGTCATTGTCACTATACTGTGCAGCCTAACAAACATTCTCCTATTAATTACATGCAATTTTTATAATTTAATTACTGTGAATTAAGCATCTGTTTACCAACAGAAGTCTGAATATAGAATAGTGTTTGTATCTTCTACATCAGGTATGATTGACTTGTTTATGGATCATTTCTTAGGTGTATTAATACAATTAAGCAATTTATACACATGCATACAACTTTGTTAGTGCAGAATGTGGTAGACAATTTATGTATACTATTTGCAACCCCACTGACTGAATCTAAATGAAATTTCTGAATTGAATGGAGACATCATGATATAGTGCTTCATTCCAAATCAACTTGGAGCACACTGTTTTAATTCACAACATGGTTGGTTAACGGATACGTCTCTGGGACTTTCTGCTTTAGAATATCAAATTGTTAGAAGTTGAATGAAACAGTCTAGTTCATAAAACTTCACTTCCATTTTGGGATTTTTAAAAAGATACAGAATTATATTTAACAACAGTAGCTGAAATGGTAGCTTTTTAAGGCTATGCATATTATTTAATATAAAATCACTATGTTGTTCATGTGGAGTCCTGGTGAGTCATTTTCAAACAACATGGACTCAGTATAAAGTAGACGGAAACAGACACTGTCCGGATCTACAGCATCCTCACATTGTTAGAATTAAGTCCATTGTTGCAGCCACTTGTGTCACGGTATCTTAGTGAGGGTTTTCCTCTTCTCCCCTGACCCTGTACTTCACAATATATTCTTTTATTCTCCATGGAATGGTCCCTCCTTTTAACCTGACTTAACTACATGAGACCAAGTTTGATCACCATTGTTTTTCTTTAGTTTAGTTTGTTTGTTTTTTTGGGGGGTATCACTGCCCACTGATGGGAGTATGAGGCCCAGTCTTGCTCCTAGAGAGCTGCTGCTGGATTTGAACCGCCAACCCAATCATCATTATTTATAATCATTCTCTCTCTGCTTCTTGGTAGAGAGATTTTTTTGGTCTCTTGGAAGTCATGGTAGAGTCAATATTCTTCATCACCACAGTAATTCAAATGTATAAATTCTTCTTTAGTCTTCCTTATTCATTTTCCTTCTGTCATGTGAATATGAGATCATTGAAAAATATCATAAATTGAATAATGTGCACTTTAATTTTCAAGTTACAGCTGTGCTTTTTACAACTTTAAAGAGGTCTTTTGCATTAGATTAGCTGAGTGCAATGTGAAAATATTTTTTGTGTTATGACAGTAATCCAAAATCCATTCATGAATTCAGCACAGGATGTGCTTAATGGGACATTACTTACTAATAATGAGGGACAAGTTAAATGGAACTGACTTTTGCTCATTAGTATAGAGAATAGATGTCTAAAAATGGCTTAATAAAACAAATCAAAGTAGACTCATGTAGAAGATAGAGAAGTCATAGAGATCACATCATTTTTTAACTCAAAAATAAAAGTCTTGTTTATGTTGCAATAAAAATATACTCAAAACTCAACCAAATGCATTTCTGCTAAATTCATTCTGATGTATAGTGATCCTTACAGAGGAGATCTGTCCCTGTGGGTCTTTGAGAGTATAAATCTTCATAGGAATAGAAAACCTTAGCTTTCCCTCATAGACCCACTGCTGCTTTTGAACTGCTGACCTTGTGCTGAACCTAACAGAAATGAAAAAGGAAACAAATATATACCGAGTGATTTTTTATAGTCTCAGACATAAAAAAATAAAATAGACTTAAATATTGAAAATATTATATGGAACAAAAAAAGATAATTATGTAATGAGCAAAATGCAGCTTTACTCCCTCCCACATAACTGCTATTATTTGGTAAATTTTGACTCACATTGAACTGTAAAGGCAAAATATACTGTACCCTAGTCAAAAATGTAATATTTTACAGGCACAGACATCATCTGCCAAACCTCTATTAAAATGACATAGGTGTTTTAACACCTGAACTAGAATCAAGTAGAGTTATCAGTCAACAACAAAATGCACCTTGAAGTCTCTTATATGGTAATTCTGAGCAGAGTATTTCTAACCTTGTACTGATAGTTTGTATTTATATAGTTCCAAGTGAATATATTTTGGAAATATATTTGGGGAGGAGTTAGCCACTTAAAGACCTATGTGCAACATGAGGAGCGACTGGTTTTTCTTGTCTAAGTCTGAGTCTACTGGTTTAGTGGTCATGGGGAATTCTGCCCTGCTGTTGCTGTGCATTAATGATATTTGAAGAACTCTGTTCACACTAATGTTTATCTATCTCCATTTGCCTCCTTTATGCTTTATGCTTGAGAATCTTTTTTACAGCAGCACATATAAGGACAAATATATGTATATCTGTCTCTATATCCTTGAAAAGACAAAATCATCTTTGATAAGTTGAAAACAATACAAAAAGTATTAATTTATATCAACAGGCAATAATTTCAAAATATGGTACTAAAATGTTTTTTGAAGCTCATATTATGAATTATTTTACTTTTTTGGAATAGGTGTAAATTCATGGGAACTGGATGCAAAGAGAGACATGAAAATCAAGTCACCACTATAGGCAATAAGGGACCAGTGGATCTCAATCAATGACAACATTATCCTCCTGAGAAGGTTTATTGTTGTCACACTGGAGGAGGAACTAAATACAGAGA